>OOFB01032278.1:0-12278 GCA_900323305.1 Trachyrincus murrayi | reverse complement strand
CCCCTCGCGGGGGGGGGGGGGGGGGGGGGGGGGGGGGGGGGGGGGGGGAGGAAGTGTGAGGGGCTGGATCCCTCGAATCCCGGTCCCCCGAGGGAGGACCGCCACCAGTGATGCTATTGACATTTGAAACCCTCCAGCAGCCAATGAGACGCGAGAGAGAGAAAGAGCAGACAGACCATTGTGGTGTTGGCTTTGGATGAACATTTTATAAGAAGAGGTACTATTAGTGACCTCCTGGCATCAAACATAATGCACAAGAATCATTTGTGCACTAATCAGCAACGGAAATGTATGAATGAATGAATAAGTTAATTCATTAATTTATGGAATTAATGGATGTACGGAATGAAAAAACATGCATTGATGCAATGAATGAATTAATGACTGTAATGAAATAATGTACCGGGTCAATGGGTGAATGAATGACTATTTGAACAAATGCATTTGCGTGATAAATGGATGCATGGAATGAATGAATGAACTGATGTAATGACTGAATGCATGGATTCAGGAGAGACCTCACAAACAGCCGCCTGGTTGTGCTGGTTCTGGTCCTGTATGAGCTGGGCGAGGGCGTAGCAGCTGAAGCAGTCAGACGGCTGCTTCGACTGCTCAGAGAATATCGGCACGAGGTCATCATGGTCCTCCACCCTGTGGACGGTCCTCAACGTCAAACACCAAGCAGACTAGAGGACAATAACAGAGGCGACTTTTTCCACGGACGTCGTAGGACTTTGAGGAATTAATGTGGAATTCCGCATTCGGTTCCCCCCCGCCCAGCTAGCGTTTAGAACCAAGATGGCCGCTGGGTGAATAAGGCCCATGAGAGTGAGGCGGGGCTACCTGGCCTGGCGGACGTGTAACCGGGGACAGTACTGGTGACGGTGGCTGACCAGTGCCAGACAGGGAGGAGGGTCTTGGTGGGTCTTCAGGGGCTCGAACACCCCCTCCAGGACTGGATCTGGAAAACACAAGACCCAGCTGAGTCCCTCTCTGTCTCGGAGAGGAGGAGGAGGAGGAGAGAGAGGACAAGGAGGCCCAAGGAGGAGTAGGGAGAGAGAGGTTGAGCCTCACCTAGAGCGTGGGGGTGGGGGCCGACCAGGCAGATGTAGTGCAGCTCTGTGATCGCGTGGAAGACGGCTCTGTGGAACGATGCGAGGCGTTTCATTGGCTACCTGACATGACATCATCATCATCATACTTATGTCATGTCCAAATCCTGCCCCAACCCCATGCACTGCTTGTTTTCCATGTGTGTCCTGGTTTGTCAAATTGTGTTCACCTGTTCACTTCATTTTGAAAACTAATTGAAAGCAGTTTGAAAAGCCCCTGTCCTATAGGTTAATTATTTCCTTAGTGTCATTATAAAGGGAAAACTGAATAAGCATAATTAAAAAACGTTAAAGAACAGGAGTAGCTGTTGATAATCACATCATGCTCTGAGATAGAACACAAAACAGTCTTTTTTTTGGTCCTGTACTATTTCCCGTCTGGGATCAATAAAGTATTATCGTATTTTATATAACACTATTGATAAAACTAGTTTACCCTTGTTGGTAAGGTATTTCATTGAAATGCACTATTGTGGTATGAGAATGGAGGACGACCTCGTCAATAAATAACATCAAACGTGTTCGATACTGTTTCTTAAGAGGCTTCCTCCCCAGAGGTCAAAGGTCACCTCAGGATCTCTCTGACGCTGTCCGGGGCGAAGCTAGGCTGAGCCACGAATAGGTGGAGGAAGAGTGTGTTCAGCGGCTACAGAGGAGAGAAAAAACATAAAAATAACGACTAAATGAATAGAAATAATTATAAGAACAATAGTAACCATGCTACCACCATACTTAAGTAACGTGTTTCACATCCTGGATCTGAGGATAGAGAACAGAGACAGACAGCTACACCCCACCGTGTGTTTCCCAGCGTGGAAGTGTTTGTGGAGGTAAGACTCCCAGTGCTCCTGGTCCACCAGGCCCCCTATAGGGTGGTCCAGGAAGGACGCGTGGCCCACCACCTCGCCCCTCTCGCTGGCTAGAGTCACTGCCAGGTTAGCCCTCTCCCTGGACGTTCACACACACACACACAACGCACAACATTTACATTATTAGTCATAATTATTCATGCCATGACCATTATGGCTACTGTGCAAAACACGTTTTTCTGCTGTATATGATTTTGTGTACAATCTTCAAAATAAAAAAATTATTAAAACTTTCCTGATTACCACATGTTGAGTCCCTGTTATAGGCCTACATCTTATTATAGACTTGTCGACACTATGAGAGTTTGTGTCCTTGATCTAGGCTGTACTCACAGAAGATGAATGACGTCAACTCTCCCGAACACAGCCACGGCGGACGGGCCGACCAGGGCGTCTATGTCCCGGGCGTCCGCGGACTCCGTTCTCCTCACGGTCACGGTCTCCACGTCACCACACGCCGACGTCACGGTCCTCATCGTATATCCCAGCCCACCAACGGCCGACGAAGGGGCCACTGAACACGTGTGTCGGAAACCCAAACCACGACAAAAGCACCAGCGAAAAACCAATAATTAATAATTAATTGACCAACTTCCGATGAATGGATTCCTGATGTTCTGACAAAACGGGAATAATAAAAATAATAAACGTTCAACTTCATTCCACTCGTTTTAACATGGAGGATAACATAGCGTTAGCTGTTTGTTTCTTTTAAATTACAAAGCATCCGTTTGTCTCTGGTGAACGCGAACACCGCGACCGACCGCGCGACCTGTTGCAGGATGGGACGTCGTCATAGCAACGCAACGCGGCAGAGGTGAAGGGTCGACCGCGTTGCATGTTGGGTACTGTCATGGCGGCTCGGTTCGGCGCTGTTTGTGAAACGTTGTTGTAAAAAAAAAAAAAAGTGTTTGTGTGTGTGTGTATATACATATATATATATATATTTGGTATTCGGGTTCATTCAGAAGTTTGAGCAGGTTGTGGCGTTTATTCGACCACCATGGCGTCCACGGCGGCAGGGAAACAGAGGATACCGAAGGTGGCGAAGGTAAAGAGAAGTTGAGACACGCGAATGGCCATGAGCTTCTTTGGCGCCCGCCGCTGCGTTTACTGTCCCGCAACACGACCCGTGCGATCAACCGCTAAAACTACACCGCGTTGCTGTTTGTACAGAATCCCCTTTGCAACGATGCCGAACTTCGTACTTTATAAATGACAATTTAACGTCACTTGGCAAGCGCTGTTTAGCATTAGCTTCGACGGCGTTGGGACACTTGAAGGCTACTTCCACTTATTGTGCCAATGTTTTTATTAAAATTGCTAACTTCTACCACTTTTTGAGACCATCGAACCCGAGAGCAGGCTCACAGGTCGTGTGTGTGTGTGTGTGTGTGTGTGTGTGTGTGTGTTCCAGGTGAAGAACAAAGCCCCGGCGGAGGTCCAGATCACAGCCGAGCAGCTGCTCCGCGAGGCGAAGGAGCGCGAGCTCGAGCTGCTGCCCCCGCCCCCCAAGCAGAAGATCACCGATGAGGAGGAACTCAACGACTACAAGCTGAAGAAGAGGAAGGTACGGGGTTCCCTTCAGAATCTACAGATGTTTAAGTGAACGTGTTTGGTAGTCCCTACCGTTCTCTCTTGAGTTTGCTGCGGTGTGTAATGTATACATTCATAATGTATACTTAACTTGGGCTTTGATCATTTTGCCATAGTGTCAAGCAGCCCACATAGATGAACATACACGCGCTCTCGTAAAAGTGTTGTTTCTCTGCCTCGCAGGGATTTGAGGACAACATTCGGAAGAACCGCACGGTTATCAGCAACTGGATTAAGTACGCGCAATGGGAGGAGAGCCTGAAGGAAGTCCAGAGGTACGAACTACTCGTATTATAATGTAATGGCGGGTTTCCAGAGGTGCAGCACGCTCACCCTCCTCGCGTCTGTTGTTGTTCAGGGCTCGCTCTATATACGAGCGCGCGCTGGATGTGGATCACCGCAACATCGCTCTCTGGCTGAAGTACGCCGAGATGGAGATGAAGAACCGGCAGGTGAACCACGCCCGCAACATCTGGGACCGAGCCATCACCATCCTGCCCCGGGTCAACCAATTCTGGTACGCTTCTGGTTCTGTAAACAACCCTAATAGTCGACGAGAAGAGTCCTTGTATAATAAGTCATTTATAGTAGTAAAAGCTATAGTAATAGTCAAATCACTTCTGACTCCACACACATTTCTGATGAGACATCATACCATGCATACAAGCAGAGCCAGCCAGTCTGACCCCCCCCTCGCCCTCCCCCCCCCAGGTACAAGTACAGCTACATGGAGGAGATGCTGGGCAACGTGGCCGGCTGCAGGCAGGTATTTGAGCGCTGGACGGAGTGGGAGCCCGAGGAGCAGGCCTGGCACTCCTACATCAACTTTGAGCTGCGCTACAAGGAGGTAGACAAGGCTCGCAGCATCTACGAACGCTATATCCTTTCTGTCTGATGAGGGTGTGTCTGTTGTGATGACGCTCTGTGTGGTGATGTTTCCGTCTGTCTACGGGTTGTGACCTGAATCGCGTGAGAAATTCCTCAACACTGAACAGGTGTTCTTTTGAGGTTAAAGTTTAAAAACGTTCATACATTTCAGACGAATGTGCGAACACATTTAACGTGTAGGAAAGGGACACCCGGCCGGCCTCTGGCTTTCAACGCGAGGGTTCACTCTTTAAATAAGAACAGGGTGCCGTAAAGTGCAGCGACGTAACAGTAATACCTCCTTAACCGGCCGCTGCACTCGTCATCGTGCACCCCGAGGTGAAGAACTGGATCAAGTACGCGCGCTTCGAGGACAAGCACGGCTACATCGCCCACGGCAGGAAGGTGTTCGAGCGCGCCGTGGAGTTCTTCGGCGAGGAGCACGTGGATGAGAACCTGTTTGTCGCCTTCGCCCGCTTCGAGGAGATGCAGAAAGAGGTGCGCTTGGGTCCGAATGACATCACGATACCGATATTCATAAACTACAGTAGACGTGTGTACAAAAAAAGTAATTGTCTTGGTCACGGTGAAGTCGTCAAAAAGTGTTTTCACAAAACTGCACCAAAAGCTGTAGTTAATATCGGCCAGTTTAACCTCACGTACAGATTACAAATGTTGGTCTGTCAGTGGTCACAATGCATCCCTAGTCTTACTCAGAACCTGCGTGTTTTACGTCGCACTGAAGTGTTCGTAACGTCAAAGTCAAAGTAACGTCTCCCTGGCCCCCAGTTTGAGCGTGTGCGGGTCATCTATAAGTACGCCCTGGAGCGCATCCCGAAGCAGCAGGCCCAGGAGCTCTTCAAGAACTACACCATGTTCGAGAAAAAGTTCGGAGACCGCCGCGGCATCGAGGACGTCATCGTCAACAAGAGGAGGTTCCAGTACGAGGAGGAGGTCAAGGTACGTGTGAGGCGACGTGCCAGTACGTACAGTGTGTACAGAACACAAGTTATTTGAAGTGACGTGATCATTTTAGAACATTTAGATTTCCTGATCCGACATAATGTCACCCCCCCCAGGCCAACCCTCACAACTATGACGCGTGGTTCGACTACCTGCGTCTGGTGGAGAGCGACGCGGAGGCGGACGCGGTGAGGGACGTGTACGAGAGGGCCATCGCCAACATGCCCCCCATCCAGGAGAAGAGACACTGGCGCAGATACATCTACCTGTGGATCAACTACGCCCTCTACGAGGAGCTGGAGGTCAAGGTGGGCGAACGATGAAGAGGGTGGAGTACAGAAACCCAGCTGAGAGTAGGGGTTGGCCTTCTAACCACTACACAGTGATGCTGTCTGCGTCCTCATTGCTATTCAGATGAAAACATAATGATCAATGAATTTGAACTCGATTTGTTTTCATTGGCAGGATCCTGAAAGAACAAGACAGGTGTATCAGGCCTGCCTGGACCTCATTCCTCATAAGAAGGTACCGTCTGCTAACCAGAACGTTTCATTGTTCTGGGTTGAAAACACCTGTTCTCAGTGACTGAACTCCTCTGCAATTTCAACTATATAATGCATAACTTCTCGATCAGCTGACCCCTGACCTTTCGACATTGGTTCAGCTTCCAATACCTCAAACTGTTGGAGATGCGTGCCATTTGGTGGAATAAACGTGATTAGATGCAAGATGACCGTGGCATGTTGAAATAACACAAATTCCGCATTAGTGACTAATTTTTGATTTCATCTCCTCTTTCAGTTCACGTTCGCCAAGATGTGGCTTCTCTACAGCCAGTTTGAGATGCGCCAGAAGAACCTGCCCGCGGCACGCAGGGGCCTGGTAAGACAACACACCGAGTTGAAGACGACATGCATGCCGATCAGATGTCCGTTCAATTCAAGCGTTAATTGACCAGCGTCCAAAATGGAACACCCGCCACCAGCCGATGGCTGGCAGATGTGGTAAAATAATGCAGGGTTACGTATTAAAACAATTGCTTGGTCGGTAGATTTTCCCACTTTACGATGAGAAGATATGCCCTTAAAACGATCAAACCTATACTTTAAATGTCACCATACTTTAAATGTCCATACACTTCAATGTAAAGACCCTCAGTTAGACTGTTTTTAGAATGGTGTTTTGAATTCATAAGCATATCGGGGTATCAATCGACATCGTGTCAAATTCCCCATAATTATCGTGATAATTGTTTTCCCACATCGCCCCGCCCTAGCGTGACCCATCAGCCTATGACCTTTAACCCCCAGGGTTCGGCCATCGGGAAGTGTCCCAAGAACAAGCTGTTCAAGGGCTACATTGAGCTGGAGCTGCAGCTCCGGGAGTTCGACCGCTGCAGGAAGCTGTATGAGAAGTACCTGGAGTTCAGCCCAGAGAACTGCACCACCTGGATCAAGTTCGCCGAGCTGGAGACCATCCTGGGGGACGTGGAGCGCGCCCGCGCCATCTTCGAGCTCGCCATCGGTCAGCCCCGCCTCGACATGCCAGAGGTAGAGCTCCCCCACACACACACACACTAGCCACCGTAGTGGAGGTCGGCTATAGTCAGGGCTGGACAGTTTAATGCATTCAAAAAACATTTTGTGTTAAGTACATGAAATTGCAGGTACAAGACGACATTTAACTTGCAGTCTGGAAATGATAACCAATCACATTCGATGTTGAGCCCTATTGTCCCCAGGCCACTCGGGGCGAATCTGCTGTAATATGAATATGTGAGTAAACACGTCTGCTTCTCCGCCAGGTGCTGTGGAAGTCCTACATAGACTTTGAGATTGAGCAGGAGGAGTTTGGCCACACCAGGGACCTGTACCAGAGGCTGCTGCAGCGCACCCAGCATGTTAAGGTAACGCTAACGCTACACGCACCCAGCATGTTACGGTACCGCTAACGCTACACGCACCCAGCATGTTACGGTACCGCTAACGCTACACACTCCCGGCAACTACTATCGCTGGTTGATCTTCTTTATGTAATTCCCAGGTCTGGATCAGCTACGCTAAGTTTGAGCTGTCGGTGGACGTCCCGGAGCGTCTGCAGCGGAGCCGGCAGATCTACGAGGAGGCGAACAAGAGCATGCGCAGCTGTGAGAACGAGGAGCGCCTCATGCTGCTGGAGTCCTGGCGGGACCTGGAGAGGGACTTCGGCTCCGACACGGCCCACGAGCACGTCACCGAGCTGCTCCCCGAGAAGGTGAAGAGGAGGAGGAAGCTGACGGCGGAGGACGGGGTAAGAGAACGCCGCGGCCAGGCCAAACGACGTCACCCGCGTTTAGCCTGCTCTGTCTTAACAGCTGCTTCGTTATTAGGCGTTATCTCGGTCATATTTGAAGGTGTGATGAATATTGTCAAATCACGATAAACGCAGTTTAGTCTTAAGATAAATTGTTATCTCAGCGTAGTATTATGGAGAGTGGCAATTGATGTGTGGGTGTTAAATAGACAATGGAAACTAGTATAACCCCATAGACCCGTTTCACAGAGGTGTCCCTCATAACACTCATGGGTCTGCTACTTTAATGTACCAGCGCACTAAACTAGAAGATAACACACGTAAACGAAACACCTACCTACCCAGTGTCGGGGGCTACGACAGCTCTGTGAAAAGGGTCCATTGTAAAGACGAACAGCACGAGATGTTTTTGTGACACCGACATCTGTACGTCCGGGTTGTGTTCCAGTCGGACGCCGGCTGGGAGGAGTACTACGACTACATCTTCCCCGAGGACGCAGCCAACCAGCCCAACCTCAAGCTGCTGGCGATGGCCAAGATGTGGAAGAGACAGCAGCAGGGGGAGGATGAAGAGGAGGTCCCGGCAGCCGACGATGAAGGGGAGAGTTCAGATAAAGCCCCAGCAACAGAAAAACCAGCTGATGATGAGGAAGAAGAAGCATCGTCAGAGGAGCCCGTCGGCCCGTCCGCTGAGGAGCCCATGGCTGAGGAGCCCAGGGCTGAGGAGCCCAGGGCTGAGGAGCCCAGGGCTGAGAAACCTGCTCCTGATGAGAAGACGCGTAAGACTGACCAGGAGGATAAAGATTAGCTTTACTGCATCTTGCTGGGATATTTACCATGTATGTGGGGGGGGTGAGGGAGGGGACTTCAATTTCTGTTTTTTTTATTACGAAACCAACAATATTGTCCTTAGAGCGATCTTTATTGTCCATGTTTGCATCTGTGCCATTGTAAATACACACCTCTTCAAACAACGAACTCTCATTATTTCATATTTCACAACAAACATTTTGTCAAGAATTCAAACTGGCTTGGTAACAAATGTCAAATCTACTCTATATATATAAAAAACGCGTGTGACCAGTCTCTCTCTGACTGGACTAGCGGTGGCCAGGAACACGGATCATATTTACCTATGTACAGTAAAAGCAGTGAGGTTATTCTATGTCCTCTGGCCGGACGGGGTGTGGCAGGGGGATGATGGACCTCTTCTCTGTATCTCTGGACAGAGCTTTCCTCATGTCTGCAGAAGAGAGGACAACAAACTGTAATCCATCCGTTCTCAACGCGGTGTCATACGAGAGTCTTCACAGAATGGGCCGTTAAGGACGAGAAACATGAGCTTGATGGAGCCATGAGGATTTTGCATCTCACCGTATGCGTCTTCGTCGGGGTCCCCGTTGCTGGCGGAGTAGTACTCTATGACGGTGCGGTACACGCTGTAGCCCAGCTGCTTGTACATGCTTACCGCGACCTGGTTAGACACGCGCACGAACAGATCCACGAAGAAACCTCCCTTCCTGCAACACACACGCATTACAACACTTACTGCTATATATTACAACACACACGCATTACAACACTGTTACTGCTATATATTACAACACTTACATTTAGTCACGTAATACTGCTACTATATATTACAATACTGTTACTACATTTAGTCACGTAATACCGTGACTACTATATATATTACAATACCGTTACTACATATTACTACATTCAGTCCGACCGGCGGGCCGCCATGCGTTACGACTGACGGATCGCCATGACGACCACGCACCTCTCAGAGATCTCCTCCAGCATGTCCATGAGCTTGGCGGCCAGGCCCAGCCGGCGGAACTCCGGCGCCACCGACAGTGCGGTCACGTGACCGTGCCAGTCCTCCCGGGCCACGGAGCCCTCCGCCTTCCCCATGACTGGTGAGTTGGGGGGGGGGGCGGACAACACAACACACGTTAGACCACTGCTTCAGCCGTCCATTCAGAAATTCTTCTTAACTAAAACAATTGAGGAGCAGATTTCACCGACCTCTACACCACAAGACTATATTCAAAACAAGTTCCTCAAGCACATAGATTATTGACATATGCAAAATGTCCCTTGATTACTGACAGTTAGTGATAGAGCGATAGAGAGCGATGGATAGATAGATGGAGAGAGCGAGAAGACAGTGATAGAGCGATGGGGAGGGAGAGAGAGAGGGATAGAGAGACATTACTTACTGTAACCCATCAGCTCTCCACCGGGTGCCTCAGCCACTATGAAGTACTCTGGCCAGTGGGCCAGGTACTGCAGGTAGAAGGGGATCCCATACTGGCAGGGTGGTGTTAAAGAGGTTACACTGAAAGTCTTTCACCAGGAACGACCTCGGGCAGAGGGGTACCCACCACGGGAGCAGGTTCCAGGGGCTACTTGTAAATGCCTACAAAATGTGCGATGTAAATTTGTTGAATTTGTGTCAAATATTATATATGTTGATTGTTCCCAATCAATAAAGTTAAGACCAGAAATGGGTCCATTTTAAACACCTAGGCCACTACAATATTAATAATGATGCTTGGTGTCGACGCCGGGGTGCTGTGGGAGTACATGAGACTCCGCTGACACACAGAAGAAGATACTGATGCTCATCTTCACCACTTTAACTTGATCCAAGTGACTCTTTCCACTACATAGGGATCTGCCACGTTAAGAGACCATGAGTGATATTGTTACTGATTAAAGAGGATCGTTTAATGTTCAACAACAGACTTGAATGTGAACTTGTAAACCTATAAATATATTTTAGACTGACGTGACCAAGTGAGAGGTTTGCAAGGGGGGGGGGGGGGGCACCATGTGGGGGGTCCTGCTGTAGCTAGCTCAGCTAAGCATGCTAGCAGGGCAGCATCAACAGACTGAACGAGAAGGATACGGTCTCCGTCAAGGGGTCCAGGTTGCTGTTGGGACACAAGAAAGGAGACTTGTCATTTGGATGAGTCTTCCTACTCACAGCCGGCCGGTGTGCTGGTTGACCACCACGCCGGCCCCAGCCGCCTGCTTGTGGCCAGAGAGAAGAGAGAGAGCATGCATTCATGAAGGGAATTTGACAGCATTGGGACTCACATGTTGTTGAATTTAAACAAGTCATCGCAGGTGAAAGCCCGTAATGTTGTCATGTCGGCCACTCGACTACTGTGTCCTTTAACCCCACAGAGAATGGGGAATAAAGAGGACGCGTTTAAAGCCGGCGGAAGAAAGATAATGGCGCCCCCTGCCGTCGCGGAGGGGAACTGCGTGTGTGAGCCGTTCAGTGAGACGAGGCGTCACAGCGGAAGCACAGGACAGTTGTCATAATTAATGAAAGCTGCTAGCAGCCTCGAAAGGTGTTCACCCTTGTGCACCGCCGAGCCCAGCGGAACACCACCCCAGCGACTGCCCTTTTCCTTCAATTCGTGGTGGCACGTTACTCAACGAATTGGCTACCACCATGTTCCCCATGACTTGGAGTGGATCCGACTCATGGTTTGACTTCATGGCATTTATGTGTGATTGTGCGCCCCCTGTGGGCAAAGTGGTGCTGAGCACTTACTTAAATTGACCGTCATTTTTTGACCAAATCTGCACCAAATTTGGCACACTTTTTAGATTAGATTAGATTACTTTATTGTCATTACACCATGCAAGCAGAATGAAACGAAATTAAGAAGGCTCTAACCAGAGTTCAACAGTCAGTTATTTACACAATTAAGCAGTCTGTACAATCTAAATAAATGCAGAATATATATATACTATGAGTATATAATGCAGTCTAAAGAGTATAATGCAATCTAAACAATGAGAAATATATACTATGAGTAAATTAATATACAGTAAATATGAATATACAGTAATGAATGAATACAGTAAATTAATACAATAATGTGGCTATAGGCTATATGCTATATGACACTATATATAATGCAAGTTAGACATCATGATGTTCCGGACCTTTGTTTGAGGACATTTTCTCTAACTGGACCTCTTTGAAATGTAATTGAATACCCCTGCTATAGGTGTTATACTATAAGCGCAACCCTCTCTCGGACGCGGCCATCATCATCAACCGCTGCCCAGACGGAGCTCCACACATCCACACACGCCTCGCTGCCGGTGTCCCTTCATCGTGACATTGAAGTGCCTCGGAAAAGGCACAAAAATATCTTAAAATGTCTTATTTTAGTGACAAAAAAATTTCTGCTCAGGTGCTCGTATAACGCCGGGAACACACCGGCCGCGGAAGGGCGCCGAATGGTCGCAGCCTTCAGCGACCGTTTCGGCGGCAGCTCTGAGATTTTGTCAATTCGTGAGCGAATGTGTCAAGCTGGGCAGGAAGTCAGACACAGGAACGGCATAGAGCATCCGATCAATTACCACAATATAACACATTTCTAAATAAAACACCCTGATTGATGGTATTTCTGAGTTGTGTCTAAACTTTTACCGTCTGTGAGCGAGAGAGACGAGCAGGCACACGCACACAAGCAGAAAGAGAGAGATGTATATGTATATATATATGCATGTGCATTTTAATAGACACCATACTAAAGTATACATA
>OOFB01032274.1:12509-22590 GCA_900323305.1 Trachyrincus murrayi | reverse complement strand
TCTTACAGTCCCGTCTTACACAGTCTCATGTCTTACAGTCCCTTGTCTTACAGTCTCATGTCTTACAGTACTGTCTTACACAGTCTCATGTCTTACAGTCCCTTGTCTTACAGTCCCTTGTCTTACAGTCTCTCATGTCTTACAGTCTCCTGTCTTACAGTACTGTCTTACAGTCCCATGTGTTACACAGTCTCATGTCTTACACAGTCCTGTCGTACACAGTCTCATGTCTTACAGTCCCTTGTCTTATACAGTCTCATGTCTTACACAGTCCTGTCTTACACAGTCTCATGTCTTACACAGTCCTGTCTTACACAGTCTCATGTCTTACACAGTCCTGTCTTACACAGTCTCATGTCTTACACAGTCTCATGTCTTACACAGTCTCATGTCTTACAGTCTCTTGTCTTAGAGTCTCATGTCTTACACAGTCCTGTCTTACACAGTCTCATGTCTTACAGTCACATGTCTTACACAGGCCTGTCTTACAGTCCCATGTCTTACACAGTCTCATGTCTTACAGTCTCATGTCTTACATAGTCTCATGTCTTACAGTCCCATCTTACACAGTCTCATGTCTTACAGTCCCTTGTCTTACAGTCTCTTGTCTTACAGTCTCATGTCTTACACAGTCTCATGTCTTACAGTCCCTTGTCTTACACAGTCCCATGTCTTACACAGGCCTGTCTTACACAGGCCTGTCTTACACAGTCCCTATCTTAGTCTCATGTCTTACACAGTCTCATGTCTTACAGTCCCTTGTCTTACAGTCCCATGTCTTACACAGGCCTGTCTTACACAGGCCTGTCTTACACAGTCCCTTGTCTTAGTCTCATGTCTTACACAGTCTCATGTCTTACAGTCCCTTGTCTTACACAGTCTCATGTCTTACACAGTCTCATGTCTTACACAGTCTCATGTCTTACAGACAGATGTCTTACACAGGCCTGTCTTACACAGTCTCTTGTCTTACAGTCTCATGTCTTACAGTCCCTTGTCTTACACAGTCTCATGTCTTACAGTCCCATGTCTTACACAGGCCTGTCTTACAGTCCCTTGTCTTGTCTTCTCCCTGCTGTTACATCGACTGTCAGCAGTTGTAGCAACAAAAACTTTAAAGCGCATAGTGTATGTGTGTGTGTTAAACATATAGAAAGTGGTCAACAGATCACCATTGTTATGTTAACAATATTACACCGTACCTTCAGCCTGTGAAAGTCAAGAGTTGTCACAAAGACAACTAAGCTTTCCACTAAGCTTTCCTTGACCACGAAACACAGAGATGAAACCATTCATATCATTATATTTTTCAATCGGAAAATATCAGTGACCATATAAACGCTTGAACTATTAACATAATGTCCTTTAGCACAGGTGTGTCGAAACAGAGGTCCTTGAGTGACAAAGAAATGTTAAACTAAGTTGAACTTCTTCATCCTGGATTCGTGCGAGCTTGGAGCTGTTCTGGTTTCATTTACTGATTAAAAAACCTCGAAAGCCGCAAACCACAAGGGCATAAACCCCATACATAAATGAAATCCGGCCAGCTACATCGGGAAACCTGCCATCGCTTGCTGAAAAGCACAGCGACCGCCACACACTGGTGCATCGCATGCTACACGTCCTTCCTTGTTGCGAGGAATACATTTACGACATATTTACCACAACAACACGAGCAACGCAACGTGACACTAGACAAGGGCGGTATGGACAGCACATGTTAACAAACAATATCATCATCTCTGCCATCATCACCACCAGTGCTATTATCAGCGTACGTGCTCAGCCACACAAGGGCAAAGGCATGGCGACACCGCAGAGGTTGTCAACGCTTTTAGAGCAGCGTGACCCATATCAGAGCTGTCACACGTCTGTTAAAGAACCCCTGACACAGAGAGAGAGAGAGAGAGAGAGAGAGAGAGAGAGAGAGAGAGAGACACAGAGACAGAGAGAAATATGATGGTGTGGTATTGAGAAAGAAGGTAAGCAATGCTCTTTTTTTCTCCCCGTCAGATGCAGTGGTGCGGCAAGCTAGCTCTCATTAACGCCGGAGAGTTGTACAATTTTGTCTGACATATTTTACGTAAACATTGTCTTCTTCAAGTGAAACATTTTTTTAATGAACCAACAAAAACACTTGAAAACCCCAAAAACCCAACCCAAAATAAAACTGTCATCCGAAGAAACTGCTACAGACACAAAAAAGCTGAAGGTAGCTAAACCCCAGATGGCTATAGCATGAAGTACAAGCTCTAATTAAACAGAAAGCCACAGATGATGGATGGACTAACATTCACGGGGACGTGCTTTAACAGTGCTACAGTAGACAGAAAGAGAGGGGGAGGAGGGCCCTTACCTTCACTTTTAGTGGGCAGTCGCTGGAACACAGGCCACTGAGCACTGGTGAAAGAGAGATTGTGAAGGAGAGAGATAGAGGTAGATTGAGAACGAGAGAGGTAGAGAGAGATACAGATAGCAAAAGAGGAGGACAAAGAGAACAAAAAAAATGTTACTTTTTGTTAATTTATTATTTGTTATGATTGACCCTCTGTGTTGGACCATGTAAAACCGTCCTGACTGTGTGACCAGGCTGTGTGACTTTGCACCTTCTGCCTGTGCTTCATTTTAAAAAAAGAAGAAAAAAAAGAAAGCATGCATAAAAACTTGTTTCACACTGGGAAATCAGCCTGGCGTACACAATGTGCCAGCGGAGCCCCACCATGCAAGGCAATCAAAATAAAGACACACCTGATTTACAATTCAAAAAAGTGCTTTATCCCCCCCACACACCCCCTGGGCGTCTCAATGTTAAGAACCCATTCGCAAGTGCCCCCATGTGTCAATTTGCACCAAATAAATACAGAGGAGGAGGTGTGAGATCCATTTAAATAAATTAGTAGCAATGAGATACATATGAAAAATGAATGCGCTCAATAATAACCTGTGTGTGTGAGTGTACTTGTTGTGTGCATGCACTGCAACTGTTTATGTGTAGCGACGGCGTGCGGGCCAAACGTGCAGCATTTCTAATGAGTCTTCACAGGAGTGGCTTCATTAGCACACTAATAGGGTCCGGGGTTACCTTGATATCGCCTGATGGAGTCTCTCTTAAGCCCAATGCAATGTTAATTAGGTGAGCTCCCCCCTCTGCCAGCCGCGCTTAGCAACAAGCCCATCTAGTGGAAACCGATGCATGGATGTGCATTATAAGCCGCAAGGGGGGGAGGGGTGGCTAAATTAACCCCCCCCCTCCCCAGAACACAAGATGATTCCTTCCATAATTGGTAGATACGATGCTGAAGCCCAATACCACCTGAAATCTATTCAGTGTGAAGATGAAGACGCTTCTGTGAGGATTCTTTAATCCGGGTGCAGTTTAGCGAGTATATTACCGCAGTGAAATTGCTTTGGAGGAAGTTATGATACAGCAAGGTGAGTGTGGATGCATATTATATATTTTGCAGGAGAATTTCATGAGATTCACCCAGCTTCATAGTTTCCCCAATTATTATTTTTTCCCCAGTTATTTAGTGGCTCCTCTCCATGCGTATTTAGTCTGCTCTGCAGTTTGCAATTCACTTTCTCCCTGTAGTGGCCTATTTACTTCTTGCATAGTTTCCAAAATACCCATACTCATGCATAGGTTCATGTTTATTCCCCTGCACTATTTTCCCGTGGCCGAATCCTATACCTGAAGCATACATGAATGCTTATGAATGTTGCCGAATTTCCAATACTGAGGAACTGAGGTTATACACAACACTTTAATATAATGATGGTTAATGGTGAACAAATAAATCAAAAACATTGAAAAAAATGTCAGTTTGATGAGATATTCCTTTGATTCGTGGAAAGACAAAATGGAAGGCCTAATGCACATGCCAATTAGTTGCATGCAATGTCCTTGGGCCTAATAAATGAAAACTGCAGCAGAATTCAGACGCAGCTTTCCTGAAAATGCCTTGAACCAGAAAAGCGTCAGTGAACATTTCTTCAAAACCAGAGAATAAAAACATTGTATATTCTCACTGATATACCAGTGAAATTAATTTCTATTGTTGGTTTTAAAGGAAAATCACCATTGTGTTTATTCACGCGCGACGTCGGTGGTTGTCTAGTTAACAACATTACGGTGAACCAAATGACGGGATGGAAACAAAGATGTTCATCATCTTCTGCTACTCTAAAGTGGCTGGCGGAGGGCCAAGCCTCCACATCCACACGGGCCGTGGAATGAAGACGTCCCAGTGACTTGAGAGGGACAGCACTGGCAACCAAGGAGAAAGGACATCAAACTGAATATCGAGTAACCTCATCTTGAATTACATTTTCTGCCACGATGAGGCTGGCAGTCGGCCGAGAAAGCATGTTCAAACATCAGGTGCGGATCAATAAGTTAAAGGCATGGGAGTGGCTTAGCCGTCAGCAGTGCACCAAAGCCAAATATGATTGATAGATTATACAGTATGGATTTAGCATGAAAGCTGGCCAGCCTCGATAGGAAGGAGAAATTAACGTGGCAGGTAGATGAGAGGACAGACGATCAATAGCTGGAATCATTATGTTGTTTTAATTCACGGCCAACTGTGGATGTGTTATTAGGCAGCGACGTGATGCGACTGCAGAGGTGGAAGGCCTCATCGAGCGCGGGCAACTTTGAACGCCGTCTGTGCTGACGCAGCATCTCCCACCGGGAGAGCGGAGAGACCTCTGAACCCGACAATTGAGTCCTTTAAGGCCCTGGGAGCAGATCGTGCATAAATGCATAATGCATAAAAGAGATCGTTAATGTCATGGCAACGTAACCCCTGTGCTTAATGGTATGAGTAACTATTCCCCCATTGTCAATAGCGGTGTTTATTGATGAGTCAACGCCGTAGCTAACCTCTGTGCACTGGGGCAACGGTGAACAATGTCATTCTCGACGTAAATACACAAAAAAATGAAAGGACGGAAGTAGTAAAAAAAAATGTCAATTGATATAACTGAAAACACTGATTACTACTATACTTGACGACATTCCAGCCTAAAGTATAAGTTAAGTTAAACTTTTGTTTTGTGGGCAATTGAGTAAAGATGTTCGCCATGTAGTTGCACTCCAAACCTATCAGTGTGGAATCTGCTCCCAGAACGATAGTTTTACACAATAGGATGTCAAGAGGAGGTGACCATTTTATCTGCACTTTGGACAAAAGTACACTGTGCTGCCATACCTTTGTGGGCAGTACAGACGATGGGGAGCAGTAACACTAAAACGTTCCTTCTCTTTTCATTGCGTTAAGGCATGCGGTGCTGCTGGGACTGGGAGCAACCAGAGAGCCAATCTGTCTCACTTTGCTTCCATTTCCCTCTGTCCGCCTCCTTACTGGAAACCATCTATCAATAAATAAAATCGATCACATAGTAATACTGATAATAACAATGTATTATACTAAGCAAGTCCCCAAACGCATTTTTGTATGTCTTTATGTGTTCGACTTTATTTGAAAGCCAAACGTGGACCACTGTGATTCCCTCTCAGCAAAACTAAACCTGGGTCAACATGAAATAACTGTTCCTGAGCAGGCTTCCCTAAAGTTCTAAATATATTGTCTATATATATATATATATATATATTTTGTCCCGATCTATGTGGATATTGATAAATGTAATATGTCTGTGTGTGTGTGCAAAAAGCATGCATGCACGCATGTGCATGTGTGTCTGCGCACATGTCAGAGAAGGAATTAGCTAATTAAAAAAAATCTGTGAATGGAATTGGTCACCTACACTGCATTAAGTAGCCCACGACAAGAAGCCATGGGTGTGAGAGAGAGAGCGACACAGCGAGTGAGTGGGAGAGGAGGAGGAGAGCGAGAGCAGAGATCGTACCGCTGTGGTCGTCCTTCACGACTCAGCGGCCATGGCATCGCTTCGGGAACAATGAGTCAATGTGTATCTGCGTCTTCATCAGTGAGTTGAGTGGATGTGTGTGTGTGTGAGTGATTTTGCGATTGTGGCGCATGTGTTTTTAGTATGTATACCACTTGTGTGTGCGTGTGTGTTTGTGAAAGCTTGTTAGAGTGTTTATCATAGATGCCTGAGAAAGGAAAGAAACAGCAGAGCAAAGTCCAAATATAGCATTTGTTCTCTGAAGGGACTACTCTATGTACTTCAATCCCGAGATGACACGTAACATCTCGGGAACTGCAATTCAAAGGCCAAAACAAGATCCCTAGAATAGCTCTCTAATGTACTGTAGGGAACACATTTTGTGATCATGCCGGGGCTTATATTTCACCTATCACACACACACACACACACACACACACACACACACACACACACACACACACACACACACACACACACACACACACACACACACACACACACACACACACACAGCCCCAGTAGCAACCATCCAGCCTATTTCCCAGTGCAATATTAGGACTGATGGCAGTTCTCTGGCGAGACTACCCACTCATGTGGAGAATTAACTGTTCTGCCTTATCAGAGATGCCAGTCTGAGATGCCAATGCAAGATCCAGAGCTTTTAGATTTCTTCTCTTAAGGCCCGTTTTCTGGAATGTGCCAAGGGGATATATTAAGTCTTTGTTTTTTGTAGCAATTAGGGCAGTTTAGTTTGAGAGCCCTTGATTAAGAGTAGCAAACAAAAAGTAATGGAAGGTAATTAGAAAATCCACAAAAATGTGTGTGTGTGTGTGTGTGTGTGCAAGTGTCCTGACCTAGAGAGCAGTGAGAGAGTGTGTGTGTGTGTGTGTGAGCCAGGGGGGGGCAGAAGGTTTTCTGCAGCATCAACCCAACCATCAAAGCCCTTTCTAATCCTTGACCCTGTCCCAGACTTTTTTGGACACAGTGTTTTGTGCTTTTCTTCGTTCTATGCCTGTGAGTCCACATATTTAACTGAGGCGGCAGTTCTACATGTCAAGCATGTAAATTGTGTGCATGCGTGGGTGTTCATCGTAATTCGTCAGAGACCATATTTTCAGCCAGCCAAATAAAATAAGTGGGTAAGGTTGATTCATTTTCCAGACAGTACAAAGCTTCTTTGTACAATGTCTAATATATTTAGACACCATTACCTTTAGAAATGTCCATGAACACAACTCTTCTGGCACAAATGTGAATAAATAAAGAACTATACAACAACAGTGTTTTTGCTGATATAAATTCTGCCCCCCCTGTTCCAGTAGACCGGTAGACCTATTAAACTGGGGAAGTCATCAACTTTCTCTTCCTATCGTCTGGTTTGATTCTCACCATTACTTCAGAGTTTTGACTTCATCAGCGTTTATATGAAAAGAAACCACTTAGCATCCATGGTAACCACGTACACATCACGGGCTGTCAGGTCGGTGGATGTCACACGTGCACGCACGAACGCACCAACACGAACACGCTGCAGTAAGGGAGGACATGACATTCCATGTAAGCATTAGTGGCAGTCGTTTTGAGGAGTGCTTCGCTTCCTGTTCACATCTGGCTGAGTTTTGCTGACCTAAAGGCTGACTGGCTGTTGCAGTCAGCCTTGTATATTCAAAACACCCCCACCCTCACACAACCTCCATCATGTGGCACATGATGAATTTCCGAATGGCACATGATGATGAATTTTCTAAAGGACTAATATCTATCTATCTATCTATCACATGCACACACACTCACACACACACAGTCAGCACACCCGGGAGTGCACATCGCACATAACGGGCAGCAGATTTAAGCATTGTACGCTGCTACCGGGATAACCACCTGGTCATCTTACGTCTTGTCCCTACCATTACCGTTTTTCCTGGCTTAGAGTGGGCGTTTGGGGGGTGACTACGCACGGCAGTAAACATGATCGGTCCGCGTACAGTAAAGGCAATGAGTCTGTATTACCATTTGACTGTATGCATTTTCCGGCAGTCTGGAATAAAAGATGTATACATTCATTCATTCATCATTTTAATACATATTAAAACATATTTTAGCATGTGTAAAATATAGCGGCTGTAGATGAGAGGGGAGTTGACTGCTGGATGTCAAAGACGTCTTATTTAAGTGTATGTTCTGCTTGTTCAACAGTTGTTTGATAAATTGTTATTAAAGACATTCGGAGATGATTTGAATTGCTATTTTTATTCTCATTTTGGCACTGGTGATTCTCCTTTGGCACAGGCTAAAACCTCTTTGGGGGGCGCCAAAAATTCCTCTATGCAGGAAAAATCCTGCATTACGCCTGGTTAATATCATTATGCTAGGTTAATACCATTACGCCTGGTCCCTACCGTTACGCCTGGTCCCTACCATTACATCTGGTCCATACCATTACGTCTGGTCCATACATTACGCCTGGTTAATATCATTCTGCTCGGTTAATACCATTATGCCTGGTCCCTAGCATTACGCCTGGTCCCTACCGTTACGCCTGGTCCCTACCATTACATCTGGTCCATACCATTACGTCTGGTCCATACATTACGCCTGGTTATGCCTGGTCCCTAACATTATGCCTTGTCCCTACCGTTATGCCTGGTCCCTACCATTGCGTCTGGTCCCTATCATTACGCCTGGTCCATACCATTACGCCTGGTCCTTACCATTACACCCGGTCCATACAATTACGCCTGGTCCATACCATTACGCATGGTCCCTACGCTACAGCCATGCAGAGCTGCACACTGAGCCCCTCATGCAAATGCCCACGTATCAAACGCTTCAACAGCAGGGGAAAATCTCTTCAATGTCCCTTGAAGGATAATTCCTTCCCCAGATCTCATGCCTTCTTTTTTCTAAATATAGCAATATGTCTCTGAACGGAAGGCTTCACGATAGTGTGCTGTTGTACAGCATAGTGGTCATGGCATGGTGCGGTGCTTGGATCTTTTAATTCACCCAAAATATTCAATTTTTATTTGTCTCTCTCCCTCTGCAAAGCTAGTTGTTTGTAAAGAAAAGAGGTGTTGGAAATATGTCACCACATGGCTGTTTTGGATGAGATTTATTTATTATTATTGTTATTTTTGTTGTATTTTTACTACGCAGCATTGTCGGGGGCCTACTGTTTGTCACTTATTGAGCTAGAACACGATTTGCATTGTTCAGATAATCTGGGAAGAAATGTCTGGCAAACTGTGCCATTGATTTACTGAGGAAGGTGTGACAGTATGAAAATGACTGTGGCAATAACAGTTATGAAAATGTTTTGCGTGATTTCACATGTTCAAAAAACGGCAGAGTGTGTGGGTGCGTGTTATATGTAGAAATTCTAATCATACTTAATAGCTAAATAACTTTAATACTAAGTGCTTTGCTACCCAATTTGCCAAAACTAAAAAAAAATTCAGCAACCCATTGAACATATCCTCATTAGCTCTGTTTTGACGTGTACGTACGAAAGGGCTTTACGTGGAATCCCAGTTCCACGAAAGAGTCCACTGGTGAAAGTTTAGAATTATTATATCATCTCTCATAGACCCCCAATAAGCAGCTAGCCATACGAGCCCTTCGCTATGTTGAAGGAAAGTTCACATGGCCACAAAAACAGCAGCACATTAGCCATCAGAGTAGTACGATCCATCAATAATGCTAAATTAACTTTCTCAATTATATCAGAAATACGTTCTCACAGGAGCTATTTGCATCGCAGAGGCCAAGGGACTAATTAAATACATAATAACCTGGCCATTATTATATATAAGCAGCATTTTTGCATCATTAGTGTAATAGTGTCATGGTTTGAGTCCATCTGGCAAGCTGCTTAGCAGTTGACATGGGGGTGTCCTTGAGACTCACGTACCTTTGCAGAAGACGACACACAGAGTCCAAGCCAAAAGCACACATTTCGAAGATTCAACACTAATGCAGGGTCAATATGGGGGAGAACAGGGAGAGTGTGTGTGTTGGGGGGGTATAGAGAAAGGATTAGAGAAAATAAATCAGACATGCCGAAAAGAGAGACAGGGTGCACATAGAAGAGGAATGAAGGATAGATGAAATCAGGGGAGAAGGAAGAGAGGAGTGTGTGTGTTTGTGTGTGTGTGCATGTGTGAGTGTATAAAATGACGGCATCTGATAAGAGTAGAAGAATATTTGC
>OOFB01032270.1:26200-38208 GCA_900323305.1 Trachyrincus murrayi | reverse complement strand
TCTATATGGTATCTATATGGTAGCCTAGTGGGTAAGGAACAGTGCTTCCAGACGGAGCACCGGAGAGTCATGGGTTCGATCCCCAGGTCTGCCACCATTGTACCCCTGAGCAAGGTACTTAACCCTGAGTTGCGCCAGGGGGAATGTCCCTGAAATAGGTAAGTACTTGTAAGTCGCTTTGGATAAAAGCGTCGGCTAAATGTAAAAAATATACTTTTCTGTTATACATTTTTTGTACAGCTGATATTTTTACTATTTATTTGAGCCTGATAATTTGTAAAAAAAACTAAAGCAGCCACTGAATTAAAGACCTCAGATAAAAAACTAACAAATCCATTTCACTCATTTCATGGACGTGTGTGTTTATTAAAGACATGAACTTGACTTCTTTGTAAGTCACATTTCTGGTGATTGCGACATCCAGAGAATAGATACTAGCTTTCCCACTGTTGCAATACACATTCTCAAGAATCTCTGCTCCATCCCTCACGCTCTGACTCACACGTTCATCATCATCTCACCACAAAACTCTCATGGATTATTTAGAGATAACTTAAGTCTCTGCTTGTCATCTCTTTCGTATTGATCCAACTCTTCCTGGTTCGTGTACCTATATCTCCTTAAGGTGGACTTTTGCCTAACTTAACCGTAGTACATGGATTGTATGGGAGCCCTATGCGCAATAATCAGGTATTTCTAGATTTTAGATATAATTTTAGATACATTTGTCTCGGGCATCATTTAGCTACTTGATTCTATATTGATTTAAAAGGCGGACGTAGTGTTTGGTTTCACTCCCTTATCAACAGGGAGTACCATGGAGACACCTTGCACAACTATGCAGAATATATTCCTAATGTGAGTCAGTGTACACACGTCCGTTAATGGCTCTGGCTGATGTCAATGACGCAACTCTGTACTCATTCTGTCTACTCTGAAAGCTTGAACCCCAAGACCACTAGAACACAGGCCGCTGTGTTAGGGATCGCAGAGAAAACCCAGGGATTGTGGGAATGGGGAGGGTGGGTAATGATTACCTGCCCTCTATCCGGGGAGGTTGGTTTTTCACGTGATGTTCAGCTTGTTTGGTTTGTCACACTTTTAAAGATTATGTTTCAAAACAAAAGAACTGTTAAAAGTGTGGCAGTGAGTGCATAGTTAAGAGGTCTGGGATGTACAGGAAAGTGCCCCTAGTGGACGGAGTTTGAACAGCACCCTCCATCATTAGTTACTTTGTATGAAACCAGTAGACACGAATGGCTTTGGTTGTCTCGTGCAGCTCTGATTTCAGTGAAACATTAACAACAAATGAAAAAGTGAATGTTTATTGAAATGTTTGGATTCACATTGAGAGGCTGGTTTGGCATTTCTTGAACACAGGGAATCGTGTTACGTGAAACGTTACACTTTTTATAGCAAGGGAAAAAAACATGGCAAAATAAATGCAGATTAAAATCATTCTCAAAATTAAATGTGACATCATCCCTGCACATGCAGTTTCTGTAGAGTTGAATATTATACATTTTCAAGCAGCATAGCATTAATCTAACTAAACGTATTTGTAAAAATGACCTACTCACTTATGGCACTGGATTAACAGAATGTGACCTTAACAAGGGCAACCTTGTAGAAAACTGTGTTGCTGTTTAAATTGTCATTTGGCAATTGTAATGAAAGTAACAGGCGATAAGGGAACAGTTTGAACACTCATTTCAGTAGATAGTAATGGCAATTGCAATTCAGCAGGCCACCAACTGCTTACCAAGCGAATTCAAGTTATAGAAACTAAATCTATCGGTTTTTCTGTTAAAGTAGGAAGGAAATGGCCCCTCTAAACAAGGAACAATATTAGAAGCATTTGTTAAGGCAAGTATTTAGAAAATATACTTTTACCATGCAAAAGGTGCATGCAATATTAAGGCCTATTAGTTCAAGTGATTATAAAGGCAGATACTGATCAGAGGCATGGAGCCATCTAGCAGTTATCAAAAAATACAAAATAAATAACAATAGTGAGGCATCGAAATGATGGATAACCATGAATACATTGGAGAATAGTTGGTTGTACTGTATTCTGGTTTCTTCTCAACAATATCCCTGTCCCTACAAACTATCATGTGTAGCATGTGGTTTCCCTAGCATACATTAGTCTGTATGGTTCTTTAAGGCCCATGCCTTTCACATGGACCCAAACACTCGTTTTCAAATTGACAATATCCAAAAAAAATTACTACTTTGCCTCAAACTATGCATTTTATAATATCTTACTTTCCCTAGATAAATTACTTCTTTACATTAATTGGGCTGTTGAAAACCCCTGAGGACAGCTTTTGTAAACGTGGATGAAAAGGAATGGATGATAACTTCAAACTAGGTCTCCTTTCCCCAACAATAAGACCAGAAAGTGTTTTACTGAGGAATGTATTTTTTTTTTAAATGTCTAAATATCAACAACCCTCCTTTGTTAAACCAAAAAAACACTGCAATACATCACTCCCTGTCAGGGTTGAAATCATACTGTTGTGAACCATGTAATTAGTTTCTTTGTGCACTCGAGAGAAACTCAATGTACCCTCTGTCGCCATCTACTGGTTGTGCCCGGATTTACCACTGGCTGTTGTCAGGGTAGCTGGGCACTGCAGCAGGATACTGGGGCAGGCTTGGACCTTGGGCAGTTTGAGCGACTGTGTTGAAGCCCGCTTCTCTCACCGAGGCGTTTTTCCACAGTCCCGTGGACCACTCTTCCTTGGCACGATCAATACTCCCGCCACCACCACGGTACATTCTGTGGACCTGACGAGTGGAGGAAACACAACTGGGGTTTACATCATGTGTGTGTGTGTACACTGCCATGATGTGTTAGGGACTCACCTGGATGAGGACCAGTGCCATTAAAACGGTGACCAGGGTGAAGAGCAGAGTGCTGATAAGCATCACTATAGCCGAGCCCACGTTAGTGCTGAAAAACATCACTGTGGCGATCCAGCCACTTTTTTGCACGGGTGAAAGCAAGGCAGGGTAGTGGGGGTTAGTGTACATTATAGCAAGCTGAGTTAAATACTAAATACACTGCTACGTATCCACTGCTAAGGCATGAAGCAGTGGCATGGATGTATGATGAGGCAACCGCAATGCATTCTGGGATGACGTGTGGCATTCGGTGCTATGCATGGGTGAGTAAACGAGACTCATTATTGTTTTAGACTGGTGTAAAACACTAGTAAAAACACTTTCACGTTGCCATGGATGTTTGAACAGAGTGCAACATTTAACATGTTAATATGCAACTTATTCTGTTATATTCTGTTAATGTTTGCAAATAAAATGGTTGCCCTATCATCAAGGCTCTGACGGCACCTGCGCATGAGAGGAACGAGCTGTGCACGACTATCACACCAGGTTTCATCCTCTGAACTATACACCGCCATGCCCTTCCAGGCTAACCCTGACCCTGACCAACACCGGCAGCTAACAATAGGATCCCTCACTCACCTAGTTCCCCAGTTAGAGAAACCTAATGTCTGGATTAGCGCCAGCACGCACTGAAGAAAGAATATGAAGAAGAAGGCCATGAAGTTGAAGGAACTGTCCGCCCTATGAACGAGAAGTTAGAGAAAGACACAACATTATCGTTAGCGGGCAGGTTCGGATTGTTGTTACTTGTGACAACTGAACACAAAGCATTATTTATATGACAGACCAACAGAAAAAAAGGAAAAAAAAAAGAAGGGGACTGAAAGAAAGTTGAATTTGTCATAAAGGGGTTTACCTGAAAGCCTTGTAGAGTGGTCTGAACCAGCATGTGTAGCTACAGGGGCTGAAGAGAACCAACCAGAGCAGGGAGAAGCCAAAGTTTGTGGCGCTGCCCCCGCCTGCCCACCAGGCGATGCACGAGATCACGTTCATACACAACGTGCCTGAATACACTGCAGGGGAAGCAGGAAGTAAGACGCAACTTGGGGCACGTGGAACAACATGGAGGTAACAGGTCCGTGGTAGAGTTTCAGGCACACCAAAAAAATTGCTTTTCCAACATGTACAGTTATTGGAGAGGAAGGGAGACGGCATGGGAGAAGACACATGTGCACTTTGAATAAAGACACAGATCCAACTGGTTGTGTTTGAATGGGGAAGTAGAGCAGAATGGGTACTTTCAAATATAAGCTGCCTGTATTGTTGGACAATTTTCCAACGAGTAGCACCAGCAGAACAACAATATGTTATTGATAGTTGATTTAGGGGCTGCAACAGTATAGAATATTCCTTGTTCCTCTGCACACTATTTTCAGTAATATCATGTTTAGGGGTTTTGTACACAACTTGTAATGATTTACAACAGTGACCAAATGTGTCTTCTTCCCAGACTTAACAACAGACGTGAAGTTCTGGGCAGAAAATGGAGATGTGAAAGCACTTACTCATCCAAAGTATGTACACTTTGCGTACCAACTGTTGATGGGGAGCAGGAATATCCTCTTCAATGTTGTGATAAAAGCAGGGCTTTATTCTGAATATTGCTGGTAGCGGTGGGAAGTTATTCACACGTTCTAAAAGAGATTAAAAATATAACACTTAGTATACCCTTTAAACAATAAACTGATGTTAGAGATTGGATTTCTGCTATGGTAGTGTGATGAAAATATCTAGAAGGCAATGTTAAATAACATAACTACAAACACCGGTTCAAAAGTTAAACAGCAACACAAAAAAACTAAAAAACAAACCTGTCATTTTGAAATCCTAATTGTTCCTGAAAATCTGAAGAAAATACATGTTAGTTATCAACTTTCAAACATCCAGGCTTACTCACAGTGCAAAGTGTTTCTTGGTAACTTTCTGGGTAAAGGGTCTGCTAAATGACTAAATGTAAATGTCTGACTGCAGTCAAGAGAACCATAGTTTGTTCAAACTTGATATTTTCAGCCGCCATGTAAATTTCTATGACCGTCTATGGGCTATGCTAAACGGCTTGTAGAACCCTAGAACCCGAATCAAGTAACACATTTTACTGTAATATATTTAAGTACAATATTTTTCCACACAGACTATTGTATTATTGGAACTAGTATTGTTTGACAATTAAAATATAATCATTTAATAGTGGTCCACTCACTCTTCTCCCACAATAAAGACATTTTAAAGTAATATAATAAGTGCAATTCTCCTACGCGTATCAGACAATAGTATTTCTTATGCATGCCCTACTTTAACATATTTTCTCATGAATCCAGTATAATCTAGTCCTGGATGGCCCACTCTATGATCACATATGACGTATCACACAATATTGTACTAATTAATTTCCCTAACGTCTAACCTTAATGATATGTTTATCTTCAAAGGTTTCAGGTTTGCATAGGGAAAATCCACAGAACCTAACTCTACTGGTTTGTAATGATCCTGGGTGTGGTATGCAAGCTCACACATGAGGATGAGTAAATTCATGTGGAATAACCATATGTGAATTACTTACTCGTCATATTTACTGTGAGAGTAAAATTAACTATGCTACTAGGGTATGCATGAGAGATCAAAGAGCCAAGATATACGACACATTGGTGGTACAATAATGCATATTGAATAACGAGGCGAATTGAACGTAACTAAATATGCTACAGTAAAATGTTTTAATAGACACTTGAAAAGGGATTTATTCAAATCCCGTATTGTATTTAAATACACATTCAAATAGTTAGATCCTGGAGCATGTTTACCGTACTTACGTGTGCAGACGCGCAGTGGGATATGAACGGCGGCTGGAGAAGAAAACAAGTTTCAGAGCACGGACCCTCACTTGGCCGCAGTAAAGTTTCTGACTGTATTGCATACTTCTCTCGGGTACACATATCCTCCTACAGAATACATCGTTGTATGTTGCTCATACTTCACGTCAATATGTCGGAGATGATGTTTATTTCAATGTGGTTTTGTTGTTTGAATGAATTGCATGGTTATACTGAGCGCCGTGGCCGGATACTCGGGCAAGTCATGTCTGAGTATCATCTTGATTGCCCAACTACTAGCGAATTCTACAATGTAGCGCAATGCAAGCGTGCTATACATATACACATCTTTTTGGATTAGTCGTATTTGAGTAAAGCCATGGGTTCAATAACGCTGGGTAGCAACCCAAGCGGGAATGAACATCTGACCACTGCTTTTAGTACAATTGTATATTGCCTATTCAATGTAACTGACATGATGAAGATTAGCGCGGCACTGTAATAGCACTGTAAAAATGTAGCTACACAATAAAACAAAAACCGTGAAGCGTGATAAATACAACGAAATCAAGTATTGTCATCCTACCTTTTTAGGGTCACTACCAAAAGTAATTTCGGTTAGTCAGGGTGCGCAACTGAGTGAAAGTCTCGTGGAAAAACAGATGGCCGCGCTGCATTGTGGGAATTGTAGTCCCGAGGGTTTCTCTTCTACAACGGATGCCATGTTCGTTTAACTACGGAACTACATATCCCTGGACTGTAGTGCAGTTGTAAACGGAAACATATGACCATGAGGGCGGTATCTATTGATATAGATCAATACATATTTATATCGATCTATATTTATATTTGTTGTTGGGGGTATGTTATGTGAGACGATGCGTTCCTGAAAGACAAAAAGGTTACTTCATACTTCATTCACCAAAATACTTAAAATAGTATACACGATTTTAATCGTGGTCATTATACTTTAAATAATGATTATCTAGATTCTAGAATATACTGAACCGTGACACAACACTGTTGTGGCAGCAGCAGAGATGTCACTGCAACACAAACATCCACCTTTCCATGAAACTTTGTGAAAGCATCGCGGTACTAAGTACACTGCATTAGACAGCTGCATGTTGGATGGCTTGCCACGAGCCGTATAGGTTGAGACTTTGGTACATAGTCTATTGCGACCATTTAAAATGTTTACATCGGATATAATGTTACGCTGAAGTGTGTTGTGCTCCTAATACTGTGTACAGTCTACGTACCCGTGCAGTCGAGTACATATCCAAACGGCCACCTCTGTCACACAAAACAAACGCACTGACGTTTTGACGTCGAGATGTTTCTAACCAATCAGCGCCGTTTAATGCGGCCACTGACACACTCCCGCCAATTCTGACCGAGGAGCGCGAGAGACGGGCAGCGGGGAACAAGAAGGGACGCGCGTGTGGGAGATGTGGGAACTAACGAGAGTTTGTTGCTGAAAATGAAATCGGAATAGAAACACAATTCAATTATAGAAATAGACCTGTTTTCGGCGACGGGGGGCAGCTGTCACACTAGTACACGTCGCGGTTGTCCGGTAGTTTGCTGTTGTTGTTTCTCGAGGGAAGCCGTGGATAGTAGTCACGATGTTGGCCGCGGAGACTCAGGCGGACGGGCGTCTAGCGGCGTCGACCCCACGCAGGAAAGGTAAGGCTGCTGGAGCTCTGCTTGTTGATCTAGTTCTAACATATCCAGTCATTGATCTAGTTCTAACATATGCAATCATTGATCTAGTTCTAACATATGCAATCGCCACAAACGGGATTCAGTAGTTCCATTTTGATTCATATATGGAAGATGTCAATATAATAATGTCCCTTGCACAAAACACCAGGCAGAAGCTTTTACTTCCTTATGGCTTCATAAGATATCGTAACATATTACATTTCAATTGATTTGTTGACATTCATTTGCACCGTTAATCGTGTTCTACAGGCCCACATGCTTTCGTTTGACTTTCGCTAGCTTTATGCACCGTTTTAGACACTAGCGTTGATAATATAGGCCTATAATCTATTTATCCCTCGGATTGAAAAACCACATCAAGTTAAGTTTAACTCTGCGATGCACAATGGCGCTCGTATAGTTGCGATCGGTTCACTCTAAGCCCACGTAATAACACATCCAACGGGTAAGGCAAATGTGAAACCCAGACATTTACTGTTATTTCAAAAGTTGTGCTGCTGCTAGGCTAACCCGTTAGCACGTTAGCGGCTCGCTAGTGATGGTATTGGCAACCCTGGAGGCTATATTAGCAAATGCGTTAGCATTCGCAAGACCCGCACGTCAGGACGTCCTTTCAAGAATACACGAAGCAATGTTCCAGGTGAGCTATTTCAACTGTACTAGTAGTAGTCCCAACTTGAATAATTAGTTGTTGGCAAAGTTGTGTGTTGTGGTCTGGCATCTCCTGCAGACATCCCACGGGCAAGGCACGGACTTGACCGGGCCTCGGGATCACTAGTACCTGCACGGGTTGGCGGGAGTGCAAACCAAACAAATCGATACACTATGGATCTGTACACCACAACCATGTCCCCTTGTGTACGGGGGTTTTCACGGCATGGCTTGGGCAACGACGGATGCATTCTGGCGTTCATATAGAAGTTGACTATCAAATCCGAAAGTGAGATTTAAATCATAATGTCCAGATCGCGTCGTGCGGAGGCTGACGTGCCGGCGTGTGGCCACACTAAACAAAAGCTTCAGCGTGTTGTCAGGTGGTTACGTTCAATTTATTGAGGATAGGTCTCAATAGTCAAGCCATTAGGAATTATTTGGTCGTCCATTTTACAAGAGACAGATTGTTTTTTATTAACTGTCATTGTATTACAAGTTGTGTGCTTTGTGCCCATTTTCAGGTGTGGATTGTAAAACCAAAAAACAGGCAAACATGAAGCTGGTTCAAGGTGAGAGGCCTTCCTTATTTCTGCTCATATTAGTATATCAAGTTGATTTAGTTATTGTTCTCTTGAAATTCTGCTCTAAGGAAGTTGTATGTCTGCAGTGAAATCATTGAAGGTCCAGATCTTTTAATCTATTAAATCACATCTCAAGTGTCAACCAAAAGCATACTACAGTATGCTTTTTTGGTGGTGCTCTGCTGTACAGACATGGTCAATCTTAGGGGGCCTTGTACATATCAACCTAACGTCATTAGATCATTTTCTAAATCAACATGCAGAATTGTCAGACTAAGTAGGCTAGCAGGTACTCTGTAAGTTAAAAGCAGTTCTGTTATTTGCCATGAGGTTATTACCTTATTATACCATGAACTATAATAATTCTCTTTCCAATTTTGTGACCTGTTTTTTATAAAGCATGTATGCCCAAAAGACTAATTCGAAAGCAAAACGATAAATGCATCAATTGTGGGTTGTAGATTTGATCCAGTCCTTCAGTTGCAAATTATATAGTTGTAGTTAGAAACGTGGATATAGTCCATATGGTTCGGACCAAATCTAATAAAGCCTTCATTAATATTCTCAGCCCGTCTGCCATTTAAACGCCTGAATCCTGAGCCCAAGGATTCTCAAGAGCCCAAAAGACCCCGCGCGCCTCTCGGCCTGGAGCGAGCGGCCTCTGATGGAGAGAATGAGGCAGAGCCCTCCGCCGTGTCAGTCCGCAGCAGACCAGCCTTGGTCAACGGGTGCGGACCTCTCGATGGCTTCTTCAGCCGTGGAAGCGCGTCCACTGAGAACACGTGTATAGATTTAACTGGCGAGGACTCTCCTGTTAAGCGCCCATCTACGCCTGCCCCCGCCTGCATTCCCACAGAGGACAAGCAACCCAACACAAACAAACAGATTTCCACTGGGAACTCCAACAACAACAGCAGCAGCAGCCTTCCGTCTAAGACAGCTACTTCGGACTGCAAAGTAGTCAGCGAAGCGGAAAATGAAAGCGAAGCTGAAGATGAAAGTGACTTGGAGGAGTCCGTCACACGGCTGGATACAACACAGGATTCTGAAAGTGAGGGGGAGGAGCAGGACGAGTCGATGAAGGCCAACGCGTCTGGTCCTGAGAATGAGTCCTCTGTGAGCTCCATGTCTGCGGCAGAGAGTTCTCCAGAGCAGGCCAAGAACGAGAGCCTCACTTCTACTGTAAGTACCTGGGCCACCTGACCAAAACATCTATAGTTTCAGTATATGACCACAATCCATTACACGTGCGTATTTCAAAAATCATACTGTCTGCTACCACTAAAGTATTTTGATATTTATTTCTAATCTGACAGGATCCGAACACAACCCCCAAGGTACCGGCCGGTGAAAAGAAAGTGAAAAGGCGTTCTTTGAAGGTGCACATTTCCTTCCTATATTTCATACTTGAGATATTCATTTTCAGGTAGTAGCCCCATGCCGATCCTTCGTTGAGTGTCTGATGTTTGAATGCATGTGACTTCAGAGTTTACAAGAGCAAGAAGAGCGGCTTCAAATGAGGCACGAGAAGGAGCGACAGAAGGAAGAGGCCAAATCTGCCAAGGAGAAGAAAAAGGAGGAAGCCCGCAGACTCAAGGAGGAGCGAGAAAAGGAAAAAAGGGAGAAAAAGGAAAAGGACGACCGCGACAAACGTGATAAAAAGGAGAAGGAGGAGAAGGAGAAGGCAGAGCGCCTGAAGGCAAAGGAGGACCAGCGTAAATCCAAACAAGAGTGAGTCACACAAACTCAAGACTGGCAAGAGATAAAGGAGCCACACCTCAATAGTGTATATATATACACACCTGGAGATTACTAGTAGGAGTCCTACGTATAAAACAACAAGTATCAATTCATAACAATGTCTATTCCCTTTCACACACAAATCATGACATGGATTCATTTTGTATTTGTTTCATCATGGTACACCAATGCCAAATATGCTCTGTTCAAGCTTGTATAACTTTATATATCGATGTTTTTAGAATGTTATTCTCGAAGCTGTAGTTCTCGTGTGGTAACCGTTTTCTCCTTTCCGCTAGGGCTAAACTTGAAGAGAAGCGCAAGAAAGAGGAGGATAAACGATTGAAGGAGGAGGAGAAACGGATGAAAGAAGAGAAAGATGTGAGTCGCTGAGCTCCAATCACACCACGTTGTACAGTTCATCTTGAGTGTGTTGGAAATCAATAACCGGCTAATTCTAAACTTTGATTATAGCGTCTCAAAGCTACGAAGGCAGAAATAACCAGGTTTCTGCAGAAACCCAAGACCCAACACGCACCTAAGGTAATATATTTCATGCATCATTTCACATGAATTCCTCCGCTTGGCTAAAAACACATGGTATAGGTATGTTTCTTATTTGTAATTTAACATTTTTAGTAGATTGGCTGTGCATGCTATCACTGCAGAGCCATTCAGTTTGGTTCTAACCTTGTACTGTTGTCCAAACACGGGCATGTCCACTTCTAGTATACATTCACAATTCTCTAGCTAACAGAGTACACAAAGCTCACGGTTATATTCCAAATCCACAAGTTACCTGTCAAATGCCCCTCTCCATCCAGACACTTTCAGCTGCCTGTGGGAAGTTTGCTCCGTTTGAGATCAAGGACAACATGTGCCTGGCGCCGCTGTGTCGCGTCCAGTGTATTGACGCGGTTCTGGAAGAGCTGGACCGGTACCTGGAGCAACCTTCCAGTAACACCAATGTACTGAACGACTGGATCAAGAAGAAGCCCCGCAGGTCGGGTCGTACCAAACCCAGAGGGAGGAGCCCACTCAGGTGACCTTGTTAAACTCTACTGCGTAGAGCTATGCATGTTGTGGTATATGAGAGTTTAGGGTTTTGCTGAGAAACGGGGACTTCCTGGCTGTTTGGCTTTAAAAAGTGTAGTGGAGTAACCTAATCTGCAGGCCCCCTTGAGCAAAATGTCTAACCCCTACGTGCTCTCATAATTACCAGTATTCACTAAGCAACTAAGTTGCTTTGGATAATAGTGTTTTTTGTAAGGTGCACAAAATATATTTTTTGTTAATGAAACTGCATGGTTTACACAATTAGTGTGAAATAATGGCAAATGCACTTTACCATAGTTGTCTTTTGAGTAAATGTCCTTCTAAGGACGCTTTCACACCTATAGTTCGGTAGACTCGGTCCGATTCAGGGGTGAAGTTGATACTTTGTTGCATTTGGTTTGGTTAGCGTTCACACTGGACTTTGTTAGGAGAACCAAAGTTTGTAACAAACACCTTGCGATCGAGTGGGTCGCTCGTCTATTGGACAGAAAATCTGAGGTAAACTCAAAATGCCTCCTGGTTTTCT
>OOFB01032270.1:3084-21289 GCA_900323305.1 Trachyrincus murrayi | reverse complement strand
CCCCCCCGTTCCCCCCCCCCCCCCCCCCCCCATTTCAATCTTTCCCCTCACACCTCTGGGTGTCTCCATCACTCTCCAAACAGAACCAGGAAATGGTGTTCCATCAAGCTAGAAAGAACCTTGTGGATGCCACTGGACTCTGAGCGACGCAGCGGTTTCTCACTTCGCATCAGGTGCTGAGAGACCTCTAGGCTGCAAAAGTGGTGGTGTGTTTAAAATGAAGACAGATAAATTACGACCGGGATTGGCATGGTTGCCATTCAGCTCCTGGTCTGTGTGCTGCACGTGGCGGCCACCTTACGGCCATCGTGTGATCAAAGCTTCCTTACCAGTGTTTAGTTTTCTGTGCTTCAGTCAGCTCTGGTCAACGTGGATGAGGAAGGTGACGGCCCCAACACTGCAACAGCAACTCTGGTTAAATTAAGGATTACGAATGTTGCGACCGTGCCATGGGTTGGCTTTGAGGAGTTAAATGATTTTTTTTGTATTTTCTTCCCGATTCATCCGCTGTACAGTCATGACGGCATTATGGGACTTTGACCCTTGCTGTCAGTCTCATTGTACATAGTCCACAGACAGTTAAGAGAAACTAGTGTTCAAGTCCACCCATGTATTTGTTGACCAACGGCCATTTATCTGGCAGACTCCCATACAGTCACTGTTGGCTACGTCGCAGAAGTGTACAGCTAGGCCAATTCATTTTATAAATATCTAATTGTTTTCTTTTCAAGAACACTTGAACAAGTTGAATTCATTAAAATAATATTAAATGTACTGCACTTTTATATTGGTTTTTCAATTGTTTCTTTGCGGATATCTTATGTCTGTACTCTGTGCCATCAGCAGTACTTGACTCAAACGGTCCCTCTGGAGTCCAGTGCTGTATTTGATGTTTGAGAATGCATTGGGTGACTGTTTAATGCTTTAGGGTCCATTTGTGTTATTTGATAATAGTGGGTAGAGATATTTTGAATAATCTCTAATCACCCTTAACTTTTAATTTGCAGTTATAAAGGCATTTCTAGGTTAGCCGTTGAATGTTTCATTGCTGGAATATGGGGTTGCTGATTGGACGAAGACTTGTGTGGTATTGTCAAAGCAAGCACAATCAGAAATATAGCCTTCAGAAACATTGCAGTAAAATATTTTATTTTTGCAGGCAGGTTCTAAAGAAATTAAAAGTGCTGATTTTCTTATCCTGAATAGACAAGTAGCCTAGTAAATATGTTTTACATCATCCTTGTTATGAGGCCTACAGGCTAAACAAGACTGAGTGGAAGAATGCTGTTGTCCCCTTGCTTATGAGGATCTAATTTAGTTGAGTTTTGCAACAAATTCTGCATGAAATGTGACCCAAGTTGTCAAACTAATGGTAGTTTGGTTCACCGAAATGGATTGCACCAAACCAAGAACTGTGATGCAATGCAGCATTTATGGAGGACAAGCACTGGAGCAGATGCCTGTAGCGAGTTCCAAACCACACAGACGACTCAAGGTAGGATTTTGACATCGTTTCCCATTGCCGAGGCGTACAGTAAGCCCTCGTCCTTTTAGGCTCCATACACAAACTGGAATATCCAAATTATATGATCCAGGCCCACCACTTTATGCTATTTTCGTCAGTTGTCACTCAAGGTAAATGTTACAAATACAAGACCAGTCTGCACAGCCACTCACGATGTTCACATGCTGACAGTTTTAACACACAATTTAATTCACGTTACTAGTGTGCAAAAGCAAAATGGTTACATAAAACGGTTGGAGGAAGCCTTAATAAGAGGACGCCATAATAAGTGCCCAGACCATTTTTAAAAGGTAGATTCAGGCTGCTGTGTGCATTAGTACTAAATCCTTCTCATTTTCATAATAGTTTATACCTGCTTTGGACACAAGTAACATCACACCCAGTGCGACTATTTTTCTATTCTTAGTGTTCGCTAGCAGTGCAAGTTAGATAGCAAAACCTTGACTTCGACTTTCAATTTGTCACTACGGCCATTACAGGAGACCATGAGAGTATCTTGTTATCACTAAATCAAATGGGTCAACACTTTATCCTCAACCATGTTGCACCACAGATATCCTACCCTTGTCTCCAGACTCATCGAGTGTGATGTGACTAAACTTTATGTAAGTAAACTGTGGAACCAACGGAAGAAGCGCCAATACTGCTGAAACCCGCTTTGGGCTCCTGATGAGGGTTAAAACAGGAGGAATTTAACAAATAGGATTCCTCCCACTGTAGAACATTAGCTTCAATGTGCCGTGAGAAGAGCACTACCAACACACGTCTTTACGTCTCCTACATGGTGGCTTATTGTGCCCTTCAACAGGTGTGTGTGTTAGTAAACGTTGAGAAGCTCTTTTGGAGGGACATGTAAATCACTTACACAGGGCTAATAAGGAGGAGACGCTGTGAGACTTCCAAAGGTTTAGGTTGTAGTCGCCTTCTGGTCTGTTCTTAAATATCACCATTCACCACTAATGGTCCACAAGTTCCCAGTCGGTCCCTATATGATGTTGCAGGAAAACGTCACCAGAGTGGAGGGAGGGAGGGGCTCAGAGCCTGGGTGGGTGCTGCTCAGCTGAGGGTCTTGATGGTCTCCTGCAGGTTGGGTTTGAGGAGCGATGGGCTCTTGCCTCCGGCAGCTGCGATGTCCGCCTGCACCGCTGCATCCCAACCGAACGTGATGACAGCGGCAGGGACCTGGGAGAAGGAGACGTTTCAAATACAGTGTACTAATACAGTGTACTAATGCTGTTTTGTTATTTCTCTAGATCTCTACAATGGAGGTTCTGGGCCTGTAAAGGACTCATTTAAAGGGGAATTTCACTTTTCATTTCATAGAGTGCACACACTCCACGTTACTCATTGTAAACGAACGTACCTGCTTCTCATGACTGATATTGTCCTTCTAATGAATGTGTCGACCTTCATTTTTCTATTAGTTATTTCATTATGTTAATATTTTACACTGTTTTGTTGCTTACTTTTACAAATACAGGAAGTAGACCCAGGCAGTTTAGTGTCGAACTCGAGGATGCATATCATTGCGCAACGAAATAGTGTTGTATTACTACTAGCTAGCGAAACCAAAAATGTCTGAGGACGAAGGACATTTTGTTTTTGATCATGGCGTTGTTGTGCCCTGTTCCAGCCGGAACACACAGAAGAAGAGCAGCTAGTCTGCAGGCTGATCGTGTGAGAGTGAGTGCGGGCAGGAGCGGGCAGAGATCGAGGAAAAAGTAGGTTTCATGTTGAATGGGCTTCTATTGGACGGGGGGGGGGGCTTTGCTCACACGGTTATCAAATATGTAAATATTGAAGCAATCAACCTAAACACTGTCTGGGGTGCACACAAAATCCCGGGTAGGTGTGAAAATGACCCGAGAACCGCAAGTAATCGGTACAACGGTGGATTGTGCTTCCATACTCACCAAGTTACAATCTGCCAGGGTGACATCCTCAGACTCTTTGAGCTTTTGGCTCCCAGGAGCGATGAGCTCAAACGGCTGCCAGCCGTCCACCAGTGACTCGCGGACAAACCGGAACAACACGGGCATCCGATCCCACGCGTAGAAGGTTCCTAGGGCCACAGGCAGGGACAATGGCACATCAATTCAAGCCTATGGACCCATTTCAACTCCCATAGCAGGGTTAACATGGGTGTAGCTTGTTACATTCAGTATCATCATTCTGCTCTACATACATGACAGGTATGGCTACGTCACTAGTTTGGTCTATACACTGGCATACCTAAATGGAACTAGTATAATAAGATATGGTTGTTGTGGTTTAACCAGTCATTTAGAACTCATTAAGCTATGCAGAAACAATGGGCGGACGCATTCACACAATTATTAGTAAAGAATGTGGTGCTGTGATATTTACATTTAGTGATTCAGCTTCAATCCAAAGCTACTTCAGGAAGAGGCTCTGAACAATCAAAGCATTCAACCTATATGAATATACTGTATATTGGAGCAAGTACTACATTTAGGAAGCAGCACGGTGAGGGGCGGAAGCGGACCTTGGAGCAGGGCTCCGTCAGGGAGCCTGACCCTCAGCAGGGTGTAGTTGTATTTTCTCCTCTCTCTCTGCTCGTCCTTCTCTCGCATGGCCTTGGTGCGCAGCATGGCGTTCTTCTCCACCATGTCACTCCTGACCAAAACAACACAGTCAGACACTTTGCAAACGTCTTTCAGAGTTATACAGCGGTGCAACAACTCAGATAGGGGCTATGAGAAACATTTCCATGGACGGACAATTCCCGTGTAAGAATGCAAGCAAAGTTGTATTTATGTAGCACCAAAGCTTAAAAGCGCTTAACGCTTTGTAACGCGAAAATTTAAACATGATGCGTCAAAACACAAATAGTAAAAACAATGGCACCGAGAAACAAAGAAACGGTAAACAAATGAATCCAGAATCCAGACCTCACACTCTGAGCGTCGTCACGGTGTAACCAAACCAATCAGTCGGCGTGTACCTCTGCTGCTGCTCTCGCTTCAGCTCGTCGGCCGTGAGGTTGTAGAACTCGGGAGGCAGCTCGAAGCGCGAGGCGTCGGCACCCGCTCTGAAGGCCTGCGGCTGCCTGTCCAGCTGGGCTCGGACCGGCTCCCCCCGCTGCAGCCGGTCCCTCCTCTCCTGCATCAGCTCCAGGTCCTCGGCACTCTGCTCGGGAAGCACCAGGAACTCCTCGTCCTCTTCTGATGATAAAGAATCAGCAGTTAGACGAGAAGACATACACAGGGTAACAGCAGGCACAGTCTTGTCGTCAGGGTGTTTCAGCCAGGGTTCTGGGTTCGAACCCCAATCCTCCTGAAGTCCATCCTTGATTACATGTATTTAATTAAGTAAATACCTGTATGTTGCCTTGGTACATGCTAAATGACACGCAATATATAGAGAATAGGCATGTGTTGGATTATCATTGAGGCATCAGTACCTTGGCCGTCCACAGGGAGCATGGTGCTGATGAAGCCCACGGCCTGCAGGAACTCTCTGCTGCCCTCCATACAGTGGACCTTCTCCTGTAGACACCAGACCCCACACACACACACACACACACACACACACACACACACACACACACACACACACACACACACACACACACACACACACACACACACACACACACACACACACACACACACACACACACACTTTAATAAGGGAGACAATAATATAGTGAAAGACAACATTTCTCCTCTGCCTCAATTTTGTGTCCTATAAAGAAAGTCTATTTAAAGTCAACAATCGACAGGAAAAAAATAGTGACTTCCTTTAGAGCCCTTAAAGCCTACATTATAAACGAATGCACCAATATTGTTGGGTGTTGCGGCACAGTAACTAGACCCAGTTCTATACAAATCGTAGGCTGTGCATTTTTGAATTTTTAGTGAAGAGAAGTAAAACATATTTTAAATGGACACACCTGGAACACCTTGTTGCTGAGTTTGATTTTCCTATATTTTACTTCTGCTGGATTCTTGCATATATTCTCAATGTACCTAGAAACGAGAGAAGGGTTTTTGGATTACATACTAGGGGTTGTCCAGACTTCCTGGAAAACATTACATCGGTATTTCCACATCGGGCCCAGCGTGAGGCATGAAATGTGATCGTGTCTTACTTGCTGATGATGTCAACAGCAGCTTTGACTTTATCTCTGTCCTTGTTGAAGGTGTGAATCATCATAACCGACGCCTCGACCGCGTCCTCCTCAAACCGCTGACGGGAACATTCACAGCTCAATCACAACATTCAGTCATCAGGTGAAGTCTGATCATTGTATTAGGGTGTGTTCAAAATTTAACTATACACACCATGAAAATAGCCTCTTTGATGTGCACGTCTCTCTCACTCTTAGTCAGAGTGGCTCCGGTAAGTGGACAGGTGAAAAACACTCCCGACACAGAGAGACAGGCAGGGTCCTTCACTGGCACACTGGAGTCCTGAATACAGGGTGATTTAGCCCAGTCAGCTTTGTACACTTCACCAATAGTATGTTCTCATTTGTGGATTGTTTTTGCAATACACAAATGTACTTCAATTAATTATAAAGATCTAACGGTGGAGTGTAGCTTTTAATTAATGATCTTGTTCTTAATTTTTGACTATGAATGGATCTATTCCAAGTTCTCCACCAACCGCTCACTTACCTCTACTGGCTTCTCCTTTGCTGCCACTGCAGCAGCCTCAGCCTCCAGCTCCCTTTTCACTGACGGGAAACAAGCATAACATTTACCCAAACAATCTGTGTTTCATGTCACCCACAGCATCTTAACATGGCAACGATATCCACTTGAAAAACACAACTGAACGGGCGCCAATTTTGCCCTGCGAGTGGCCTGCCTCATCAGAGCTACAACATACACCGCCATACCTTGCTTCCTGATGGCGTCCTGCGACGTGGGGCCCTTGGGTCGTTGATGCTGGTCTACTCGGGCCAGCGCTGCGGCCCCGGCCCGCTGGGCACCTTCGGTAGGCGCCGGGCGAGCCTTGGCACTCGCATGGCTCTGCGCGACGTGGTGGTGTTTGCTATTCCGTTACCGTGGGGACGACAGGAGGGGGTTAGTTACATTGACGTATCCGTTGTCCGGGCGATGTTTTTCATTACGTCATCCCAATCACAACAAGACAAAGGCAAGCGTACAATAATCAAGCTATACGTGCATAGTTGCTGGGACTACGCGTATACTCCTGACCCAGCCGCAGGCGACTAAGAGGACGTTTGCGTTAGGGTTCGGGTGGTGTACTGCGACCCTGGCCCGGTGTCCACAGTAGCATTGCTTTATTTCGAAGATCTTTTTAAGGATTAGGCCGTGAGCGATTATAGGGGATCTCATTAGTCGCTAGACGAGTCAATGTAGGACATGTATTATGCAACACAGTTCCGAACATTACTACTGTTAATACGTAACACATGTATGAACCAAGTATGTTTACTACCCCGCTAAATACATCCCTAGCTAGTTCACTGTAAACATCATACAAAATATATATAAAAAGTGTCATTTGCAACCTGGTGTCTTCGGTTAGTTTCTTCCCCGTTCCAGCCGATTTGAATTTTATGTCTTTTTTAATGTCTTCAAAGAACTTCTTCATTTCTACACCAATCTAAGGGCGATGTATTATGAACTAAATGCGAGGTAATGCTAATGACAGCCCAAAACAAAACACCTGGGGTCGGAAGTCAACGAGATCTGGTTCCGGTACGTGATGACGTCATACTGCCCTCGTGTGGCGGTGTGTCGCAATGAACACAAAGAGACGTCTTACATCTCGTTCATGTTTCCCATGTTCATCCCCATCATAGGACAGTATCGAACAAAGTATTGGAAACATTGCATCTATATGGTTTATTTTAAATATTTATAATAAGGGTAAACACAATTTGATTCATTTGTAAGAAAGCATAGGCCTACATTGTTTGGCAACGCCTATAATACTTCATCATAATTGTCTTATAATTGAATGACTTATAATTTAAAACTATTTTGGGATTTGCTCGAATTAGGAGTTAAGTAAAAGTTCTACAAAATAAAAGTTTGGCTGTAAAGAGAGAGATTGTACGACCATAAAAAGGTATTATGTAATGTGGACTATTGTTATGCTATCTGGTCTTCTGCCTCCAAAAAGGAACTAATGAAACACAAAAACAAGCAGATGTTGCCAATGTTAATCACATGCTTGCCTTTCATGGTTGCACAACAATGATAATTGTATGACAATTGTTTCATTACTGTACGTTACCCTTCTCTATTCTACGTAATTGTGTGATATTTATTTTAATATGCACCCTTTGTAATGTGAGATATGAGCCTGCTAGTTCTTTAACATTATGTTGTTTAATTTCAATTCACCGAAGAGTGAAATTAACACTGTGCGTGTGTGTGTGTGTGTGTGTGTGTGTGTGTGTGTGTGTGTGTGTGTGTGTGTGTGTGTGTGTGTGTGTGTGTGTGCATGCACTCCCATCAAGACACATGAGAGCTGATGTCATGATAGAGTAGTCCAAGGGGCCTGCAGGCTCCATGCTTCAACGCTGAGATGATCACACTGAGCTCCATCACTGCAGCCTTTGTGTGTTTTGCCAAGGCCGCGTTTTGTCGTGTGTACACACAACTGTGCCTGACGTGGACGTGTCCCATGGCTACAACATTAGCATGAAACACACACAAAGGTGTGGTTACACAACTGCGACTAGCCGTTTGTGGAACACAACTCAAAGCAACACATGACACGTGTGTGCTTATTTCTGAGGTCTTTTTATGTCCTATTTAGTCATTCAGCAGATGCTGGGGAAAAAAGCAACTTACAGTATACACTGTGGGTCGCTTTTCTTTAGACTGTTGACCTTTGACACTGGGGATCGAACCCAGGGCCTTTTCCCGCTGGGACTGGAACGCCCTAGCCATGACACTACCTTGTTCAATCCCGCTGAAAGTTGATTCTGCACGTGTGCTGTGGTGTGCACATATGTTGGAAGCGTTAATTCTATTGCCTTTCTAATGACTTCCCTTACTATATATAGTAATGCAATAGTAGCGTTATGGAACACCCATGGCGTTATAACACCGATGCTAGGCTGTAGCTGTGGTCTGGTCTACATGCCACTGGAATGTGAGTATGTTCCTGCACACTGCCGTCGTTTTAACCATCGTCTTCCACCACCGTTTTTAATTAGTGACGTAATAACTTGACATGGGGCACATCCTCTGGAAGGACTTGGGGTTATTCCCACGCCTTTAAACCCCTAGTATTGCTTTGCTTTGGTTGTAGCAGCTTGCTCCCTGCAGGTGGCTGGCGTGCGTGTGTGTGTGTGTGTGTGTGTGTGTGTGTGTGTGTGTGTGTGTGTGTGTGTGTGTGTGTGTGTGTGTGTGTGTGTGTGTGTGTGTGTGTGTGTGTGTGTGTGTGTGTGTGTGTGTGTGTGTGTGCGCGCACGCGCGATATCAACCTTTTTAAGTCGACCCGTCATGCTCAAGTCAACCATGTTGTTTGCCGTTATGTGTGGCTACAGTCGTGCTCTAACACGGCATCATTGTCACCGTTGCATTAGCGTGTCCCTACTAGCAGGCTTGACATTTACAGTACAACCAGCGATATCATGATCTGGTTCTACCTTCCTCATATAGGCTTCAGCCTGCGTCGGGTAAACAGGGGCAGGATAGTCTAGTTGTTAGGGTGTTTAATTGACCCCTCCGGCCGAAAGGTTCTGGGTTCGAACCCCAATGTCTGCAGTCTGTTGGCCTGTGGCGTCCTTGAGCAAGATGCCCCCCCCAACCAACTACTCATTAATGACATGTATTATTCACTGTATTATTATGTATTATTCACTGTAAGTCGCTTTGGATGAAAGTATCTGCTAAATGACGGCTAAATGCTAACACACAGCTGGCTAGCTTGTTTTGTCACTTTTGCATGGTCCAATCCTTTATTTTATTTTTAATATCTAATCATAAAAGTCCTGTCCCGTGCTTGTATCCTGTTTTACATGGAGATATGCTCTATTATGGTTATGCGCAATGACGTTTCACATCAACTTTATTCTTTAAGGCAGTTGAGTGAGTCAAACGTTTTCTGGCCACATGTTTTTCAGTTCTCCGTGTAAAGTGTGATGCTGACCAGGGCTAGCCATTGTTATGTGAAACAATAGCACACCTGAATGCATTGGTTAACAAATGTGTATGGCTAGTAGTGGCGTTATGACGCACGCATTCTAAATCTCTTGTGAGGAACTGCTTGGTTTTCTGCAGAAACCCCCTCACCCCGTCTGGAAGGGGAGAACTAGCATGTTTTGACGCTACACTGCATGTACAATACGGTGCTTTACATTTACTAACTCTTGTTAGTAGTTGTGGCGTGAAACTGAATGCAAAGGAAAGAAGACTACATGGTGTACACAGCCATCATATATAAAGCCCATGTCTATGTCTACTCTATTGTATTGACAAGTAACCTTCTCTTCTGGGTTCGTTTAACAGGCGACTGCATCCTCTCGCCGTTCTGCAGAAGAAAGAACTTGATAGTTTTGCTTCCCCTATATCTTCGGGCCTATTCATTATTGTTCTGCAGCTTTGATAACGCATAGAGATCTATAATGTATTACAGCTGATGGGGAAATATCAAATAATACAACAAACGTTTCTTCAGGGTAGGGGAACATTATCTCCCGTATCGTTTACGTATAGCATGTGTTTTCATGCTCTTTTACAACAATAGTTGATTTAGGCCTAGTGCAGCCTTACTTAGGCTAAATGTATTAGAACCTTTAGGTTGATGTAATACATGCTGTAATGGTGGTGGCTTTAATAATATGCTGTAATGAATGGTGGGGCCTAATGTTGCCAAAGGTTCCGGATGCATCTTGCTTTAAAATATACCATAACAGCTTGTGGTGTGTGTTTCTAGTGAAGCTAAAGCAGTGATGAGTGAAGTATTTCAGTCTCTGAGAGCAGTCGAATCCCTGCAGACACTCACTATCGTCGAAGACCTGGAATCCATTAGTACTGCAGTTCTGATACTCACTAAAAGCTTTGCCATAGGTGTGTGTGCGTGTGTATAGTGTCTATATTGTTTATTAATGGTTTGCTGTGTGTGCGTGATATCAACCTTTTTAAGTCGACCCGTCATGCTCAAGTCAACTATGTTGTTTGCCGTTATGTGTGGCTACAGTCGTGCTCTAACACGGCATCATTGTCACCGTTGCATTAGCGTGTCCCTACTAGCAGGCTTGACATTTACAGTACAACCAGCGATATCATGACCTGGTTCTACCTTCCTCATATAGGCTTCAGCCTGCGTCGGGTAAACAGGGGCAGGATAGTCTAGTTGTTAGGGTGTTTAATTGACCCCTCCGGCCGAAAGGTTCTGGGTTCGAACTAGGGATGCACGATATTGGATTTTGGCCGATATTCGATATGCCGAGGTTTTTTTGCACAAAAATGAGCATCTCTGCTTTTCCACAATCTATTCGATTTCTCTTTTCATCTATCACATGAGAGGCAAGGCTAAACAACCGTTCGCTGTCAACACTGGTGCTGGGCGCACACAGGTAACACTGGTGCTGGGCGCACACAGGTAACACTGGTGTGCTGGGCGCACACAGGTAACACTGGTGCTGGGCGCACACAGGTAACACTGGTGTGCTGGGCGCACACAGGTAACACTGGTGCTGGGCGCACACAGGTAACACTGGTGCTGGGCGCACACAGGTATTTGCGTGCTGCACAAGCAAGAGCAGGGAAACGGGCTTGGTTGCATTTCCAGTATTCCAATGGGCTGCCATTCCTGGGAATTGTGGGTTCAGCCAGGTATGCGTGTACCTACAAAGTAATAGAAATAGCAGTTGTTTTGAGTTTTGGCAATGATAGCGCATTAACGACTTTCTTTAGCAATCAATAAATGCGCGACGTGAGAAATGCTATGCACCGCCCAAACCTCATTGCGAAAGAAGACAACAGCTGACATATAGCAGAATAATAATCGATACATTCACACTTTTCACTCTGCAACTTTATGCAGTCAAAAATGATTATATTATGATACAAATTCTACAAAATAACGGCGTATAGCCTACCTGTGATGCGGTTTTGGTTGGCTTGCTCTTCAAACAAGACATTCTCTTCCAAAAGAGCAAAAAGCAATTTTGTTGTTGGTTTCAGATACTTCTAAATACTTCCATACAGCTGACATGCTGAAGCTTGTTGGCGCTCATAATAATCATTTAGCGTTGTCGCATGCGCATAGTTAACACGTCACCTTATCGGCCAGGCATATCGGCAGAATTTGTTCATATCTGCAGATGCCGATAATTAACTTAGTATGCTTTTATCTGCAGATAAAATTATCGGGCCGATATTATCGTGCATCCCTAGTTCGAACCCCAATGTCTGCAGTCTGTTGGCCTGCTGACTATCGCCGAAGACCTGGAATCCATTAGTACTGCAGTTCTGATACTCACTAAAAGCTTTGCCATAGGTGTGTGTGTGTGTGTGTGTGTGCGCGTGTGTGCGTGCACGTGCGCGTGCATGTGCATGCACAGTTATCTATATTGTTTATTAATGGTTGGCTGTGGAAAAATCGGCCATGAGAGCCAAATGTTGAATCATTACTTTTAGTTTCATTCATAGGTACTACACCGTTAAAAACAACAGTTGGATTGTTTAGACGGGGACTTTTCACTGTTAACCTGATATACTAGCTCAATGAACTTAAACACAGTTGAGTCATGACGGTTCTCTGACGTTTGAGTAATTACTATTTATTTACTATTTAGTCGTTTGGCAGACACTTTTAACCAAACCCCCTTACAGTGATTTTTTTAGTTAAAAAAAAAAATTTAATAAAAGTGTCTGTCATTAGGACATCTTGCTCAAGGATGTCTAGACTGTGGACATTGGGGTTCGAACCCAGAACCTCTCGTCGCGTCAACCCGGTGGATTCTAACCCTAACACAGCCAAAGGCTTATCCACATTTGGGTCCGTGGTGGTTACTTTTATTTCCCCATTACCTGACCCTCATCCTTCACTCGTATAAGTACCTTTTCTGTCTGCAGTCAATGCTCATTACACACCCCCTAGTGTGCGTGTGCATGCACGAGTCTATGCCTGCTCAGTGTCTACCTGGGACAATTTCTGGAGAAGAAGCTGAGATGAGCCATGCCGCGAGCAGCTGCACCGATCTAACGGCAGGCAGGCATGCCCGTGGGGTTTCACAAACTGAAAATGTCCCGGCTTGCTTGTATCAGGGCTGTGTGTATGGAGCGCGATGACTCACACACGGTGTTAACTGTTGGCGTGGGTGCATCGGTCACATGCAGCGTGGAGTCAGAGGGGGGTGGCTCACCGGTGACCGCGCCCCACCGGGTGAAACTACTGGTACAGGATCTTCATACAGGAGGGGTTCATTTTCCCCTGCCTGCGGTGGTCTCTCACATCATCCTCAGAATCAGCTTGCTCACTTTTATCTGAAGTCAGGTTTTTATATTTTTTTACATAAGTTGTTATAATACTACAAAACGCCGGGCTTAATCCGGCACTAACTTGTGTTGTTGTGAAAGCCGTCCATCCCTCTCTTAATCAGCACTATCTCTCAGGGGGAAAGAACAGGCGGGTAAATCAACTCTTGAACGTGCCTGCCGTGAAAAAGTGACATAATGTTGGTTTAAATAATAAACACGGTCCTGCGTTGACAGTCACGTGTACAGCCGAACGCTTGTCTTCTCTGACTTGGTGTGGTTATAAGCACAGCGGCCCACTGCCACTCTTCTGTGCTGCTCTCCAGAGGGCTCGATGCCTCGCCGGCCAAGGCTTAGGAATGACCGGAATCTTTACCTAAACTGCAGAAGAAGAGGACCTCGAGAGGCCGTGATGGGAACGCAACAATCAGAAGGACAGAAGGACGAGTCTCGGAGGAGGAGACGAGCCGGAGGACCCAGACAGAGGAGAGGGGGGATAGTAAAGAGATGGAGAGAATATGAAGCATGAAAAGGCCAGCATAACAGAGGATGAGACGTGAGAAGAGAGGAGAAGACTGCTGGGAATGGATAGGAGAGATGGAGCGATGGAGGCAAGAAAAGAAGAGGAGGAGCCACCCCTTTGACTCCATCCCTCCATGGCGGCTGTTTCGAGAGAGAGAGAGAGAGAGAGAGAGAGAGAGAGAGAGAGAGAGAGAGAGAGAGAGAGAGAGAGTCTGTAGTGTGTTTTGGGAGCTGGCCTACTTTGTGTTTGTGTATGTGTTCATGTTTTGGTTCCCTTGTTAAATAAAAGGCCCACAGGGGCCTATGTGTTCTTTAATATGTTTTATCTGTGACGCAGCATTCAGACCGAACCAACCCTTGGCCTCTCCTCTATTTAACCCGAGCATAATATCTCTTTCTACGCCTCCATTTTATTTTGAATACCCAAGTTTTTCGGGGGCCTTTTGTATGCCGTGGTTGAAGTGTATTCTCTGTGCGTATCAATGCTGCCGTTAAGGAGCCGGCCGGGCCTCATATGAAGCCAGCGCTGAAAGGCACACTTGTGGGTTACATAAGTGGTCCTTTGTCATGTCACCGCTCAGGCCAAGGGACGGGGCCAACTGTGGGATGGGCCCCCTCTGTTAGTCAGCAGGAAATCAGGGGAATCAGGGAAATTTAAGAAAATAAAAGTTTGGTCATTTTTTCCCCTCATTTCTACATGGCACGCACTGAACCGCTTGAATTGGGGCTGGGTGGTGATGTCATTGATGAACTCGAGATATCGGTTTGTTGTAGCGATCCTAAAATGAGTTTGAATATGATATGACATTTAGTTGATAGTTAGTTGATAGTTGATATTCTGCCCAACATCATCCGGCACAGTTTATCTTGGGGTTTGATTTACAAACGAGTCCGCTATCATCGGTCGTTGACGGGATCATTATTTTGCCTTTTGTTTCGCTAACTTCCTTGTGCCATAATCCCTACCTGCCGTGCCATTGTGTTTAGTTTGGTTCAATAATCCTTGGCATGTATGAAGTGGTGTTAGCGTACCTAGCTTTTTAAGTCTACTGTAGGATTTCTGATGGCTACATTTGCGCACACTCTAAAATGTATTTTTTTTAAAGTATTAGTAGTGTACTTACAGACAAATAGGATTGTACAGCTTCTATACGGACAAATACAATGCTTTCAAATGGCTAAAACGAAATGGCAAAGTAACCGACCTTTCTTCTCTCTCTACAGGGGGCGCCGAGGGTCAAGGTTGTATTCTCCAGCGCTTTCCTGAGAAAGATTGGGAAGACAACCCTTTCCCACAAGGGGTAGAGCTGGTATGTCAACAAAACTCAACCCAAATACTCACATATGCATAGTCGCTGGTGCCACGAGGGTGCCGCTTTTTTTAAGCGAGGCACTAACAATGTTCAGGGATTTTCTTCCCTGTGCTCACGGCATCAAATTTAAAGTGCAAGTAAACACTCTTTTAGTTTATCTCCGCCAAATGGTAAAGTGATTGCATTCATACTGCGCTTTTAAGACCTGTGGCCACTGAAAGTGCTTTACAATATTGCCTCACGTTCACCCATTCATACACACATTCATACACACATTCATACGCACATTCATACACACATTCATACACACATTCATTCACACACTCATACACACATTCATACACACATTCATACGCACATTCATACACCCATTCATACACCGACGGCGGTGTCAGCCATGCAAGGGAACAGTCAGCTCGTCAGCAGCAGTTATAGGGTTAGGTGTCTTGCTCAGGGACACCTCAAAACTTAGCTAGGAGGAGCCGGGGAGTCGAACCAGCGAAGGTTGCCCGAACACCCGCTCTACCTCCTGAGCCACTGCTGCCAACAATGCAAATTAGGGGGTGCGCCAATCGCACGAAGGCCACACCCATAGACATCCTATTGGTCAAAACCGAAGAGCCACAGGGATGTCGATCACAAGTTACTAGAGAAAAGCAACCACATATTTCTCAAGATATAAGTACCAAATGTTCAGTATTTCTACTTGATACTTACTACTTTGATAATCAATTTTCTATCAATCATCTAATCTAATTATCTAATTGACCGGTTTCTCATTTAATAAGCTGTGGGGCCTGGGGGGCAGACTTAAACTGAGTTGAACTTGGTTTGTTTGTCATGTCTACGGTACATTCTTGGTCAAATATTTTTTTTTCTACAGCCTACATAACTAGCCAATCGTTATGTCAATAAATCTCGACTTGACTGGCTGAAATACGCTATGTACTTAACAGAGAGGTTAGCCCCGGTTGAACAATCACTTACAGTGGATAATAATGACCATAATGAATCTTGTATCGCACCATGAACCACTGCTAATATTAGCCTTCTATTGTGTGTACACCTCAGTCAACACTACACTACTTTTCCTATCCCTCTTATCACATAACATTACACATAAAGTGTAAATATTTGAGTCATAAATTCCAGGTACTTTCCATTTACAGCTGTATACAAAAGTCAAGTCAAAAAGAAATTTTTCCACTTTGACAACTCCCTACAAGAATGGTGTGCCCTTGCAGCGTGAACAAGGGATGGAATCTTCCCTCCGAGACGGTTGTTTTAAGTTTAATGATAGCTCCAGCGCCACATGACTCAGTCTCCCAGACTGTCGGGTACGTAGCTAGAACACATGTGGCTTACGCTCAGAGTCAACCTGTCTGAAGGGTTCACTGCGAGTGAACTTGTCGGTGGCCTGTGTTACTTTAAAACACCACCACAACCTCATTGGATATTTGTGTATATCTGTACACGGACAGTGTACTTTTAAGAAGCGTAGAAGCAATATCTGGTTGAGGCTTTGCCCGATGTGCCGCTGGCCATTGATACACAGATCATAGGTGAGCGACATGCATAGCATGAGATGCCCAAATGTGTGTGTAACATCTTCACAACCAAACCACTTTTATTCTGGCATAGCAAAGTCTCCTTTGCCTACTAGTGGTGTGAACAAGTTGCAGTTACGGCCCAGTAATATTCAGTAGTATTTTGTTGACTTGGCCTGTAGTAGCTCCCTTCAGAAGGGCACCTCTCCCAACACGAGTGAGGGCTGAAGCCTAGGGAGGATATTCGGGTCCTGGGTCTTACTCCCCCTCTCACTTGCCCACATTGTAATGGACACGTCTTCCTCCCTTCCTGTCAGTTCTGTCAGCCCAGCGGCTGGCAGCTGGTGCCTCAGAGGCAGCCTCCCTCCTTCTTCGTGGCCGTTCTGACCGACATCAACTCAGAGCGTCACTCCTGTGCCTGCTTCACCTTCTGGGAGGCACTGGACAACCCCCCTGTGAGTGATACACACACACACACACACAGCATCATTTTGTGTGTAGTACTTTTGTTCTTTTTATTGCATCCATCAATATACGTTTCGTATAGACGTTTGTCTTACTTTGTTGCAAGCTATTCGTGTCATGTGTTACTATTCAGTATTGAGTCATTTCCGAGACACTTCTGTCCAAAGTGACTGAAACGTGTGTGTGATGTGACAGAAGGTGGAGGAGGCCAGCGAGGTGGATGAAGATGAGGTGTCCGCAGCAGCGGCAGCCGTCCAGCCCGCTCAGCTCTTCGGCCCCAAGAGTCTGGTCCTGGTGTCCCGGCTGGACCACACCGAGGTCTTCAGGGTACGACGACAACCACCACCTGTCACAGTTTCACTATTCACTATTCACTATTTAGTCATTCAGGAGTAGGGCTGCAACGATTAGCTGATTCACCGATTAGTCAATAGACAGAAAATTTATCGAATCGAATTTTGATAATCGATTAATCGTTTAGGTAATTTATCAAGTACAAATAAACATTTGCTGCTTAATGTTGCAGTTCAATTACAATATTGGGTTCATGGATCATTATAAAAGGAATAGTTTAGTTTTCCTTGGCTGCTTGTCATTAATAAAAAAATTATAATCGTTAGATTAATCGACTATGAAAATAATCGTTAGTTGCAGCCCTATTTAGGAGAGCCTTTATCCCTAAGCGACGTGCAGTGAATCCAGATCCATGTCATTAATGAGGAGGTTGGGGGTTGCCTACAGGTTAATATTACTATTAATATTACATATTATAACCACTAATAGATCATTGATATCTAATCACACGATTGTATTGGATTTTTACCTGGAGAAAGAGTTCACCACCTAATCTTTACTCTATCCTGTGCACTTATACCGGCATATATGCAAATATAAATGTTTTATTAATGCGTGAGCTGGTTGTACTAAAATGCTTCTTTGTTTGTTTGTTTTTTGCTTGTCTATGTCGTGTCTGCCACATATCCTCAAAGGAGAAAGCTGATTCCTGCCTCATGATGTATTAAGTAAATATGTCACCATGTTGAACAAGTCTGTCTCTCTCCCGTTTCCGTGACTACAGAACTGTTTAGGGCTGATCTACACGGTCCACTCGGACAAGCTCACCGCCCCCCTGGAGACGTTGATCGGGAACCTGCTCAGCTGTGTTATCCCCATCGCAGGAGGCTCGCAGGTAAATACACACCTGAATATGATGTCTATGTCTCTCGCTCTCTCTCTCTCTCTCTCTCTCTCTGTCTCGCTCTCTCTCTCTCTCGCTCTCTGTCTCTCTCTCTCTTACACATGAATATAACATGAACATAATATAAAATATTAAAGTTAACTGCATGAGTAAAGCTGGTTCCAAACTGAGCTGATTAGATTAAATGAGATTGT
>OOFB01032264.1:5537-20406 GCA_900323305.1 Trachyrincus murrayi | reverse complement strand
CCTTCATTATTATCAGCACCCCATAATCTCCACACTTCCTGCTGCTGTGGTACTATTATACCTGCACCCCCCCCCCCCCCCCCCCACACACACACACACACACACACACTCGCCATTATTCCTGATAACACAGAGTCAACAGCAGCCAGACTGGGTATAACAAATGATTCCTTTCACTTTCCTTTTCCTATTTCTACCATTTAGTGATTTAGAAGAAGCCTTTTATCCAAAGCGTAACATTTTGGGATGCATACAGTACATGATATATACATACATTACATAATTATCCTGCCCCATATATATATATATATATACTGTATATACTTAGTTTGTACTGTGCTAGGCATTTCTTGCATCGGAGGCAGTTTCTAGGAGTACTGGGAGAATTGGATTCACACATTGGCTTGCTCAAGGAAACTGGGGCAAGGACAAGCGCCTTGTTACCGGGTAGGTTGCCAGCTCAAATCCCTCCGATCCAGAACAGACTGGGTCAATAACTCATAACACACGAATCAATCATAAATTAATCCTGCTTTTTAAATTTATTTAAATGACATCCAATGTTTTGGACAGGAGGACAGGACTAAGTTGTGAGGGGACATTCCCACATGTCCAGCCCCGGGTGCTGAATGCTTGCGACGGGCCACACGGAGGCAGTGGGGTGGGGAGCATGGTGTTATCCATTAGTTAAGCTAGCCTTTCAGCTTGCTAACAGAGATACAAGCGAAGCGGCTTTAAGTGGCGGGCCTTGTCTCGTTCTCCGGGGCGGCACGCTTCAATGAAGACGTAACTGGGCATCAGCCCCCGCGACATAAAGCTACCAGTAGTCTGTGGGGCGGGGGGGGGGGATCCCCCGTCTCACTTGCAGGGCTTCAAAGCGGTGTGTCAGAGAGTGGCAGATTTGAGGAGGTGCTGAATCTCATACTCTTTAAAACTTGTAATCTGCTCAAGGAGCCTACGGCAACACACACACAAAAAAGACAGAAGGAAAGAGAAAAGACCCTGTCCCCCACACACACACACACACACACACACACACACACACACACACACACACACACACACACACACACACACACACACACACACACACACACACACACACAGTGCATGAGGACACACTGTAATGGATGGATATTCAGACACATATTCAAACACTTTGGAGAGATACTGTGCGTAGGGAGTAAATATGAGGTAGGGTTCCCCAACATGCACACACTCGCAATTGAGCTGTAAGACCAAAAAAAAGGTAAGTTGAAAACAAAAACCCAAGGAAGGAGCTCTAGGAAGGAGCTCTAGGAAGGAGGGGGCAGGCAACCTTGTGATACTTTTGTTTAAGGTAGTACAGGTTGCTGCGTATGAGTGTTATAATGAACGATGCTGTAGGATGAAATGTGCCATGTGGCGTTACACTATAACTGTCCGAGAAGCTTAACTCTCTCTCGGACGCAGCCGACGACATTAACCCGCCACCCAGACGGAGGTTCCACACGCACCGTGGCGTTAGTGTGCCCTTTCGGCCTCACTTTGCCGTGTCGCGAAAAAAACGGGACCTTGGTTCAAGAACGGGACCTTGGTTCGAGAACGGGACCTTGGTTCGAGAACGGGACCTTGGTTCGAGAACGGAACCTTGGTTCGAGCAGAGTAGAACGTTCACAAACTGGTCGGCAGAGACCAGCAAAAACAGAGGATTTTACACCAGTTTTTTCTGAATTAGGCGATTATTTTAGTAAGTGACACTACTATGTTTAAGATCATAGAAGACATATGCACACGTTTAAAACCAAAAAAACATGATTTTGGGTTCACTGCCACTTTATTAAAAAAGTGGTTGAATGTAAAAGGTCTGGCGGTACCCTCAGCAGGCCTGTCTTTCCTGCCTCGGTGACGGTCCTCGTCTGAATTCCCGGCCATCTGTATTATTTAATTTCCGTAATCGACGTCAAATTATAACCGGCGAAACACCTGGCTTTATCGAAACCATTAAATTATGTGTCAGATTTCAAACGCTTGAGAGTTGTGTCAGGGAACAAGCGGGGAGGGTTTAATCAAAAGTTCAATTATGTAAATTGTGATGTGGAGAGGCTGGAACAATGGGGGGAGGGGGGGAGGAACCAGGCTGGGAGGGGAGAGGGTAACTAATGTAGCGTGGAAAATAATACACATTAACATACAAAGGAAATATCATATTACTGGTGTTCGTTCTCATGCCAATAGAGGCGGGAGAAGACGTGTCTGTGACGTAGCAGGTGTTAACTAAAGTCAGAGTCTCACATAGAGTCTGAGTGTGTGTGTGTGTGTGTGTGTGTGTGTTAATGTGTTAGTTGTTATGGAAGAGTTTATATACTCTTATTATAGACCCTCGTCGATATTATTAATAATAAGCCTCTCGGTTACAAAGGTAAAACACAAATATTGCATAAAAGGACATCATACAAAAATACATAAAATATTGCTTACAAAAAACATGTTGTTGAATTGATTAATAAAAACATTTTTTTGTATATTAACACATTTGATCTTGTATTGTTTTATCAAGGGTAACAGTACACTTACAAACGTACACTTTACTTATACAACTTTTTTAGACTTCTAACTACGCTTACATCTAGTCTTTAAGGTTGATCAAAAATAAATAGCTTACATATTTTGTACTCATCTCGCAAAATGCAAGCCAGCAGGTCATCTCATTCATCTGCAGGTCATTTATGAATTAAATGTATGTATTAAACAAACTCATCCGATGTTTACAGTTGGTTATAGGTGATTTCTTATGTACAGTATTATTGCTTGTACTCTGTCCAATTGCCTTTCACGGCTAGTCTTTTGTTTATAGCTTGACAGTGGTTAGCCTGATGCACATTGTATATGAAAACATATAAATATATAACCTCAACCGTATGTCAACCTAAATGGTAACATTTGTTAATGTCTTATTATGTAGTAAAATTGTAGCATTTACAAGTTTAAAGTTAGACTACATTCAAAGTTAATGGTAACAATGGAACAATGGAAACAATGATAATAATTCCATTTCACGTAACTGACAATATGAAAGTGTCATGTAAATATATTCATAAGTGTGTATGTGCTTGTGTGGGGGTGGGATTGGGTGAGGATAGGGGAGGCAGGTTTATGTCCCAACTCAGAGTCAGCCTGCGGGCCAAAAGAGAGGCGCTATTGGCTGTCGCTCTATGAGATGCAATGTGTTCTCCCTACTCCAGGCATGCTTCGCTTCCAAGATCCCATTCTGCTCTGTCAGTGGATCCAAAGACAGTGGGTGTGAGAGGTGGAAATAAAAAAAAAAGGAAAAGGGAAATGGACAAAATAACAGTTTGCAGTTTGAAGCATGCCAGCCATCTTGGTTGCCACCTACAACAGCTCGCCTGCCCGCACTGCCTGCCTGGCTGGCTGGCTGGCTGGCTGTTTGCTCTGCTAACATTTAACGCTGGGGCATTATGTGTTGTAAGCACTAGCTTTAGCTTGTCACGGAGGCGACCGTAGCATTACCCAGAATCACGCCTCTGCACATTAGCTTTGGCTGAGAACAAAAGGGCTGGGTGGGGAAGATGAGGAGGGGTGACAATATGGAAGCTGAGACCGTGTGTGTTAACGTTAACATCAACAAAACCAGACGTTGTGCCTTCTCCCTTCTTTCCCTTTCTGTCGATTGTTTATTTTAAACCCAAGATGAATTCCTTATCATTTTGGGAACTTCCTCAAACGATGCATGTCACTTACACCCAGATTACTACTCTTCTACCACCCATGACACGTCTAGGGCAGACGATACTTTACATATGACCGGTGAAGGTTTTTCAGAATATAATCTGTTAAATAATCTGTTTCTCAGTGAATCCAGAGAACACAAACCCAAACCAGCTTCCTTCCTCCCTCCGAGAAAAGACATAAGGACAAAACGAAGGTGAAGGAAAAAAAGAGGTGGAGCGGGGTGACGGAGCGGGGTGACGGGGCTCTGGTGGAGCGGGGTGACGGAGCGGGGTGACGGGGCTCTGGTGGATCTATCTGGCATTAATCTCCTTTTAACAGCCGTCTTCAACAAACAAATTAGAGGTGCGTCGGGTTCACCGATCAAGCCTGGCTGATAACCCGCAACAGGGGCATTTATCAATTAATCTCCGCCAAGGAGGGGGGAAAACTCATTAAGGAAGCCACTTCAAGAATTAGCGGCCACAGGTAAAGAGGCTGACTGCGTCCGTGTAAGTGTGTGTGTGTGTGTGTGTGTGTGTGTGTCAGTTGGAGCCTTGAGTCTCTATATGTGTGTGTGTGTGTGTGTGTGTGTGTGTGTGTGTGTGTAGGCCCTTGCCATTGTCCAGCGTGGCGTGGGGCTACTAAGTGATCATAGGGGTGATAGCACAGCCAATTATAATGAACATAATTACAAAGTCACCCCTGTGACGAGGAGGCTGATCGGAATACGCATGCATCAACACTCCCAGCGAAGAGGAGCATGAGGGGGTGTGTTCTCTTCTGCTTCTGTATATACAAGTGCAAAGGACAGGCTTTGTGTCCCTATATGTTCCTGTGTTTGTCCTTCATTTGCCTTTGAGGTGGATTATTATTTGATTCTTTATGGTTGCATTTGTATAACTATATCTAACCACCATGTTTTTAAAGGACAGTCTATGGTCTGTTTCCGTGACAATAGGCATGAAACGACATGGATGCGTCCTGGAATGAGGTTAAAGATGGGTACAATGTGGTATACACTATAGTGACAATGTTATGTGACAATGACAATTTAATGTCAAAAGCGTTCTCAATCGGCCGAATTGTGAACATATCTTCATGTTCCTTGGGTCTTTACATTTATCGACACAATGTGATCTGATCCAATCCAATGGGACCCAATTCAAAGTGAAATAATACAATATCACGATATTACGAATTCACAGAGCAATCTAACAGTTATGGCTGTTACTGTATTAGACGTCATACTTCAACATATAACAGCTGGACATGCTCTGATGGTATAACCAGCTATTGACCTGCTGTTTTTCTTCCTTCTTAGTTAGCCTTTGCTTTTGTGCACTTTCATTTGAATACATCTAAAATGAACAGTTTGGGTTTGAGTTGTAAAACCTTGAAGTGTCTAATGGAGACTGCAGTGGTACACCGCTGACTGTGGCAACAGGAAGTCCTTACAATTGACAGGAAACAGCTGTCCAAGCCAAAACTCGCTCACAATAGACATTAATAAAGATTAAAGGGTTTTTTCTCTTTATGAAACACCCTCTTCTTTCAAGGTTTCAATAAAGCCATAAGTCTGTATTGTTTGCATTGCCCAACCCTCTCCATTCCAGCTAAGCTACTGTTAAGGGTTTAACACAGTATTGATTGCAGGGATTGATCTTAAAGAAAGAGCACACCTGCATAGCGTAGCCAGGGATATACAAGGAGATGGGTGAAGTTGGTACGGGTACAGGAGCTTTCAAAATGAGCCAATTAAAGCCTTATCTTTTCACCACTTTTGCTCTCTTACCGAAACACTCTCTCTCTCTCTCTCTCTCTCTCTCTCTCTCTCTCTCGCTCTCTCTCGCTCTCTCTCGCTCTCTCTCTCTCTCTCTCTCTCTCTCTCTCCTCCCCCATGTAGTACAATGCACTTAAAAAATGAGTACATCCGCAGTCTGGTTTTGTTTCTCCCCCTCTGCAAGCGGCTGGATTAATTAAATTAAAACGGGACCACTTAAGGCTGAGAGCAGTTGGGTGTGGTATGACTCAGTGACTCTAGTTCAGACCCAAGCGTGGGGGGTCCGAGGGCTGGGGTCCTGGAGCTCCCACTGAGTAAATGAGGAGAAATATCAAGTGGGACTGGGATACCCCTTATCCAAAATCCCCTTTAGTTTGAAAATAAAAGCTCTGGGGAAGATTAGGACCATCCTGTTAGATAGAGTTACCCCCCCACCCCTTTCCCAACCAATGAACAGACACAGACAGCGTGTGTGTGACAATGCCAGAATTAACATGGCAGGTAATGCATAAAATAAAGATGCTGTTGACAAATGGGGGCCTAGGAAGAAAGCGCTGCTCCTCTAAATGTGCACCTGACAAGACTCAAATGCAGCCTACTATTAGTACATTGACAGATGCTACTGTTAGTTACATACCACGCTTACTATTTGATGCGGAAATGTTTGTTTTGTGCACACACATACAAACACAAACAAACGGACACTGACCATCCAAGGAAAGCAAGCCTGCACACACGTGTACGGGAAAACACACACACACCCTTTCTGGTCTTCCATACAAGCCCTATTAGTCTGCCACTGGGCCTCTCATAGAACACATCAATCATGGAGGGATTATCTCTCTCTCTCTCTCTCTCTCTCTCTCTCTCTCTCTCTCTCTCTCCCCTCTCTCTCCTCCCCTCTCTCTCTCTCTCTCTCCTCTTCTCTCTCCCCCCCCCCCTCCCTCCCTCCCTCGGCAGATAGAACTAAAGAGGACTTGATAAACACAGATTACAAGTACTGCCTAGTGGAAGATGTTCCTTACACCGGACGAGGAGGACGACGGTGTTGCCAAACCGGTGAGCTCTAAACGCACGCTCTACAAAAGCCACATTACCATGGCAGGATCAAAGTATATATCCAACTCCCACACAATAACAACAAACAGCCACTTAGGCCTCACAGACGACTATGTTTCACAAAAGCACACAAACAGGTCTGGGCATTATGGAGTCTGGCATATGCCGCTATCACAGTAGAGGGGGACTCCATTTTGAAAGACTATGAAGATAATGGAGATGTCCTCAACATGTCCTGTGATGAAACAGCAGATACTCTCAATATTATGCAGAATAAAAAAAGAACATTACAATTGAAATCTATTCATGAAGTAAATATCAATGTGTTCTAAGAAGCACTTCAGTATTAATCATTTAATTCTCAAAATGCAGCAACATCATTTTCGTATAACCAAGGATGATTTGAACAGGAACAGCAACAGGTGGATGAGTTACATGCTTATGGAGGGTGCAGGACAGGGCTGTCTTAGGTACCAGATCCCACTCCCAGCTCCCTGGGCTGCTGAAAGCAATGCCCTGCAGCAAAGCGGCGGGGAACAGGGACCCCCAGTGAGTGGGGGGCTAGCAGGAACCGTCTCTCCTCTCTCCCAAGAGATCCAATGACAAACCACTCACAGCGAGTAAGCAAAGAGGGCTTGTTTGGGAGGGGAGCGTAGGGCAATTGGGTTAACGAGAAAAAGGAGGATGTTGAGAGCTACTGACTTAAACCAACCCGACTCCTCTGCAGGATTATTCTCCTAATATTACATAGCTGTATAGACGGGAGTGAGAAGAGGGTCCAGCGCTGCAGTCTTGAGGTTAGTGGGTAAATAACCAGTTCCCTTGGCCAAGTCCAACGTTTCAGATGACTATCAGTGGGTATGTGACGTTGGCATATATCAATTAGATGCATACCGAGAGCTTAATCAATAGTCTCTAAAGCATATCACTTGTTTATAGCTGTAGTTCTCACTTGAGCAATCTTGCGTTAACATTACATGCATTTTAAGAACTTGATTAAACGTTACCCCATGTGATTAAACGTTACCCCATGGCACTGTTGATCAAATACAATAAACACCACTGCTATCTCCATCTCAAGGAATTACAAATGGTGAAATATGTGATGTCAGTAACAATTCCACAAAGTATATTCACCACAGGAGTCAGTCATGTGGTCACATGAATATTGTCTCAGAGTAAGTAACAAACATGTGTTATGAAGTGAGATGAAGTTTCTGCTGTCCTTATCAGGGAAGATGGGATATTAAAAAAAGTGTCATTGAAAAAGTGAACGGTCAAAAGATTAAAAAGAAGCTCTCCTTCCTCCTCTAAAAATGGCCCCTTAGTTGTCAACAGCAACCTCAGGGAAACTATCCCACCAATAACCCTGGCACAAGTTAATTAAGAAATATCACAGTCCTGCGCGAACCCAATTAAATAATGGTTAATTTATTCCAATTTCAATTTGACGGAGGGTCGGGTGGGGGGCTGTCGGCAGGAACACAGTGCTGGCCCCTGGCTTCCTCTGGGCTCCTCCGTGCTCCGAACCAAACACTTATTTCATTTGAACCCTTTGATTAACGCGTGCAGCGACGTCAGGCACCGGGGCCCTCTCACTGGAGGAGCAAAAGAAACAAGTACAGAGTGTGTGTAAGTGTGTGTGTAAGTGTCTGTGTGTGTGTGTGTGTGTGTGTGTGTGTGTGCATAAGAGAATATGTATAGAGATAGGAAATCTCTGTGTGGGTGCATGTACGAAAAGGACTTACTCTTTTGTCAAAGCTTTTATGTAAATGTAAAGATAATATTGAACTTCTAAAACTTTCCACCGTCAAACAAAGGCCAACTTGGAACTTCTTTTTCTTCATATGAAAATGAGGCAAATAATTTGTCAAGCGGAAACGGGATGAAAATCCAAAGATCAGCGCATTTAACTGTGGAGCCATGTGTCTCGGGAGGCGGATGGAGAGAATCGATGGAAAGGGAGAAGGAGGAGCGAGTGATCGCTGGAGCGCGGGGGGGTGAATCGGCACCCGGTGTCGGGGGAGTGTGGGTGGTCATAGTTGGACTGCATTGGGCCTGGCGGATCTCACCACTCGGCTGGCAGGAACGTCTTCTGCTCATTTAAATTAATCCTGGGGACGTTTGATAAAGGATATGCAGGCAAATCAAAAATCTAAAATAAATACGTACGCTTGTTCAATCATAGATGAACAAGATTATATGCTAAAATTAGCTCATGTAGGATATGAAACGGGGTTTTCTGGTAGGAGCTCCGCAGCAGAACACAAAAGAAGGCCCTTTATAGTTGTTACATGGGGGGGGGTTACATCAATAGGAGGGAATGGTGGATTTCCATGGAACCTGAACGTGCAAATGGCCCCCAGCTGTGTGAGTGAAAATGTGTGCAGATGCTTTCTGAGATGTTTGGATGTACCCAAATCAATTTCGGTGAGATACGCTATCGGCTGTTACACATGACGAAGCTGTGTCTGACAGCCATGTCTCAACCGCCAACTGTCCAGTGCTAGAAGCATTCGTTGGGGGTAATGTAAATCCAATCTTGTTAATGCATGTGTGTAGCAACACTACAACAACATATGTCCAGTGTTGTCCTGATTTCATACGGGCTCTGTGTTTAAGTGGGTAATTTAAATATCCTACTTTGGATCCAAAGTAGGATGGAGAAAAACAAACAAACGTGTCCTTTGATTCTCCACTTCTCCTCCGCAGGATAAAATACCACTTAAGCTGTAACCTATAGCAACCAAAAATCTATTAACCGATTATTAACATGGTCATGTCAGCCGATACTGATTGATGGTTGATATTTTCTTCATAAGCCATACCATACCATTACATACTGCAGCTAATCTGGGATCCAGCAGTCCTGGATCCCAGAGCCTGGGCCGGAAACTCATCCACGCGAGTAGATGAAGCTTTTAGAGGGAGATTTTAAAAAGTGTATTTCTACAGTGGCCAGTCTACACAGGGTTGATTTGAAACCTTCACAGACACTTTTTCTAAGAACGTCGGTGTCCGGGACAGGATGTTTTAGCTTGTCTTCCCACTGGCAAAAGTTTACTAGTGCTGGCCGAGTTTGTGTTTGCTGTTTAAGATCCCTGCCTCCAGCAACATGATTGGTTGAAACAAATATAAAGCGAAAGAAAGTGATTTGAGCTAGTCTGCTATCATACTTTCTATCATATTTTAGATTATGGGAAAGTCTAATTTGTGAGACTATACTGCAACTAAATGATTGATGCAAATATAGCAAATAGAGCAAGACAAGAAGAAAACAGCATTTTCAGATGAACAATATGAAGTTGTGGAGAAATTCATTAATTTACAGAAAAAAGAAAACAAATGAATTCTAAATTAAAACGTATTCCAAAGACTATCACCTACTCTAAAAGGGTGTCTTTTTGTTGTGAAAAATACCAGAAAATATGTAAATACATGTTACAAAGCTCTTGTCTGACTAATAAGTGCTAATAAGTGGCAGGTTAAGAACATAAAATGCAATTCCCTTACAGAATATACATAATAAAATACAATATATAATATTGTATTTTATATGTGAAGATGCTCAACAATGACAAATAAAACAGGGATCCTAGAAAAACCCACAAGATTAGTTCTTTGTAGATAATTGCATAATTCTGAGGCATTACGGAATTTATATTTTCATTCTACATGAAACATGTCCTTTGTTGTTTGCACCTATTGATTTGCTTTGATAGCATTTTGGAAACGTACAGCGTGAGATTTGAATTGAACTGATGAAACAACTGACTATCCTCGTCAAGGTTGGCATCTTGCGCTGCTGCCGATTGACTGTGGAGCATTGCTTTGGAGGAACAGGAAGGTCTTAAATCCAGAGCATGTAAAGGCAGATACACAAGACTAATCTTTGTTTCTTAGGAGACACACGACTTACCATTCTGCAGAACGCTATGGGATATTCACCACCCTTCAGGGAAAGATGTAAATTCAAAGGAGGGGGGGGGGATAACATATTTTGAAATGCATACATTTCTATTCATATTTAGAGATTAGGTATGGTTTCTTTTTTCATCATAGTGCTACACTCATTGCTCACATAAGGAGCAAGTGGGGATGAATAAACATGTTGGACAGAGCGTGGATTCAGAGCTGTGCTATGAGAGAGCTAGAGGTTAACCATGGATTGGGGGTGGGTTACATCTGGTCACATACATATTCACCTATCGGAGCCCTGGGCATGTTGGAATCTATACGAGAAAATGGTGACAATCTCTGGTCCCAAATGGATAGACTCCACTGCATACGCATGCACACACAAATACACACTTCCGCACACACTATTGGGAAGGTCTCCTGTCTTAATCCTTAAGAACTTTATACACGCAAAGGTCATCCTTCAGCCCACACAATGTGTGGTGGTGAAGGAGGTGGTGTGTGTGTGTGTGTGTGTGTGTGTGTGTGTGTGTGTCCGGTCACTGTGCTAGGTGTGAATAAAACAAATCCATTTCCAGTGTGGCTGTATACGTCAACAAACCCTGTAGCACCTTTATTTGTCTACTGCTTACTTACATCCAACATCCCTCATCAATTCCACCTCAATCTCAATCTCTCTCTCTCTCTCTCTCTCTCTCTCTCTCTCTCTCTCTCTCTCTCTCTCTCTCTCGCTGTTTTCTCTGCTCCTTGTTCCCTTCATTCTACTCCTCTAACCCTACCACCACCCACCTGGAGCTCCAGAGGCAGCTCTTGGCAAAGTTTGGCCCACCACAGCCCACTGGCTCTGGGTAATTAAAGTGGTTAAGGCCCCCTCACCCACGGTCACAGGCAACTGCAGTGGGGTGATAAAGGCACAGTGCCATAATGACACAGACGGCCAGCGTTAGCACCCAGCTACACTAAAACAGTCAGCCAGCCAGACACACAGGGAGGGGACGGCTCCTTATGTGAAGCTAACTGTACCATGTGTGTGTGTGTGTGTGTGTGTGAGAGAGTTGGGGGGGGGTCAACCTCCTTGTGATTGCTCTGCTGTAGTTAAGCCTCCAGTGTTTAAGCCCCACACATATGCTCATTGGGCCTGAAAACACACACACACACACACACACACACACACACACACACACACACACACACACACACACACACACACACACACACACACACACACACAATCCTTCCCCCACCAGTAGTGTGACCACCAGCCATTTAATTACATCACGCCATGATTTACCTCATTTAAATAAATAAACAAACATATGAACACACACCAATAAATATATACCTATATTCAAATGAGGAGATGAAGAAGCAGGGCAAGCGTGCAGAATGCATCAGAAAGCGGGACTGCACAAGCGGAAAAAATAATAATGTGGAGGACCTGGACGTGCACACACACACACACACACACACATATCCATAGCCACCATATCCTTTGTAATCATCTCTAAAAGTTACACCGGCTGCAGCTAACGTACAAGAACAGTTGGTGTGAGTTGCATGACACCGTCTATGACCTGTACCGATGTAAAGAGCCTGCTTGCTACATGTAGCAGGTCCTTGTCAGTTTGACCACACATGATTCACTATTAGTGGGAAGGATCATTTTTGCATCACAATTTAGTTTTTTTACTGAAAAAAAAAATTTGTTGGGGTCTGTACCAAACAAACATGTTCATCTGGAGAAAAAGAATTGTAGGCCAGAGCATCTCTGCAGCGCTACAGCACTTCATTTATAATGGTGTTATACATATAAATCTGCGATTTGGATATTGCACTTGGCCATATTGCGATTTTGATCATATTTAATTGTTCAGCCCTAATATTCTCTACATAGTCCCACATCATTCACCTCCATAATTGTCAACCTCTTTCTTCATGTCTGAGTGCACAAAACACCAAAGCTGCACAGTTGTCGTTTCTTTTTTTCCAACATTGAGGTTCACCTGCCTCTTTCTACGTTGGGGAAACTGTTGTGTGTGTGTGTGTGTGTGTGTGTGTGTGTGTGTGTGTGTGTGTAATGGATGCCTGCAGATCCTACCTTTTGGGTGCATCTAAAGTGTAATGAATGGACCTAAAGACTGCTGCCTACCTTGGGGGACGATGAGGGCAGCCCCCTCCCTGCCACCACAGCCGCTAGCCCGGCCGGCTGGGCCCTCTCTCGGGAGGGGCCGGTACTGGGCTTAGGAGCCGTGAGACCCGCAACGATGGAGCCTGGGCCCGGGCCGGCGCCAGATCCCGGGGGCAGAGGGGCCCGTCTCTTCTGGCTGCTGCACAAGTCCAGGGAGGAGGAGCCGGCGGAGGACTGTTGCACAGGGCTGGAGGCCCTTGGCTCAAAGAACGGGTTGGACCTGGGAGCATGGGGTAGAGAGACAGACAGACAGACAGACAGACAGACAGAGAGAGAGAGAGAAAGAGAGAGAGAAAGCCAAAGAAATGCAAGGAGATAATTATTTGCATGAATGTTAGATTTCAAACGCCGTCTTTCACCTTCTTCAATGATTTTCAAATGCACCGAAAATGACTCAGAAACAGCCAGGGCATTTGGCTGTTGGCATAGATTTCTCCAACAGTATTATTCTGTTTCATAGGTAAGTTGTTGACTATAGGCAACATCAGAGCTGTCATAGTCATTATTAAAGGCAGGTGATTTCACATATACACACACAATACATACTAATAGTCACTGACCGCAAGTGTAAAAATTGTGAAGGGGGTTGAAACAATGATTTGTTGTACATCTCATCCAAATGCAATACAGCACAGATGATTAAAAGGGAAATAGAGTCAAGATTGTCTTTTAACCATGGGCTGGGTTGGGATAATCTGATTTGTATTATAACTCAATATATGGTGCTCGGTGGATAACAATGAAGACTATACACCTACTCTTCCTCCGTCTCTCACACACACACACACACACACACACACACACACACACACAGCTACAACAGTGTCAATCACTCCACAGTGCTGTTTGTCTGGTTAGAGCGGGGGCATTTCACTGAGACTGTCACTCAACACGCTACAAACTCCCCTCTAAACAAACACACCTGAACGGGGAGAGCGCTGGGAGAGAGAGCTACAGAGCGGGGGAGAGAGAGCTACAGAGCGGGGGGGAGAGAGCTACAGAGCGGGAGAGAGAGAGAGACAGAGAAAGAGAGACAAAATCATATGATTGACTAGGTATCTGACTGAAAGACATGGTTAGGTTTTGCAACGAATGACCCTGTTTGACCTAAAAAAGGAGCGATAGAGAGAGAGAGAGAGAGCGAGAGAGAGAGAGACTATTGTTTGGAGTCAGACAGGCTTTAGGAGTATCTCTGGCATGAGGTTTTAACTGCCAGTCAAAACAGTGACTTGCCCTTGTGAACTCCTCCTCAGAGAGAAAGAGACAGAGGAACAAGAAAGAAAAGGAAGCTGACTACATAATCCACCTGTGTTTGTGTAATCCAGTGTTATCATTAGCTTTGTTATGTGTGTGGTTGGGTTGTTGTTATTTTTGTTATCACATGACTTTTAGTCATTCAGTTAAGTCATGCACAGTTATCTTATATGCTCTACCCTTATGCACAGGATTTTTACAATACAATAAGTGAATGCCTAGTATGACATACAAGGACTGTTGTTCAGCATATTGACACAGAAAGAAAACAATGATAAACTAAAAAGGAACATGAAAGTAAACTAAACAAAGACGAAAGAAAGAGAAAAGGTAAAGAAAAAAGGGATTGGTCAAACCCTATTGATGTGTTATCTAGTATTAAGTTCCCTTGTCTGCCATCAAATTACATCTCATCTTAAAACAACTGGAATTAATTACATTACATTTTACATTACACCACAGACCTTTTTATCCAAAGCTACTTCTTTGGATAAAAGGGTTTACTTGCTTTTATCCAAAGCAAGTGAGGTTGTTAACATTCAAGGCATACAAATACAAATTGGAGTAACTACAAAAAAAAGGTGTGTGTGCGTGTGTGCGTGTGTGTCTGTGTCTATGTGTGTGTGCGTGCGTGCGTGTCTATGTGTGTGTGTGTGTGTGTGTACTTGTGTGCCTGTGTGTGTGTACTTGTGTGTCTGTGTGTGTGTCTGTGTGTGTGTGTGTGTGTGTGTGTGTGTGTGTGTGTGTGTGTGTGTGTGTGTGTGTGTGTGTGTGTGTGTGTGTGTGTGTGTGTGTGTGTGTGTGTGTGTGTGTGTGTGTGTGTGCGTGCGTGTCTATGTGTGTGTGTACTTGTGTGTCTGTGTGTCTATGTGTGTGTGTGTGTGTGTGGGGGGAGACGAGGGTAAATATAAAAAAGCCAGAGAGGGAGGAAGAGAGCGGATGAGGAGGACAAGGTGAAA
>OOFB01032250.1:39057-56032 GCA_900323305.1 Trachyrincus murrayi | reverse complement strand
ACGTGCATTCACAAATATGAACAGGCTGCAGAAAAATATTGTTGTGGTGTTTCCTGGTGTTTCCTGGTTCTGGTCTTCTCCCCCGGGTGGTTCTGGTCTTCTCCCCCGGGCGGTTCTGTTCTTCTCCCACGGGTGGTTCTGTTCTTCTCCCACGGGTGGTTCTGTTCTTCTCCCCCGGGTGGTTCTGGTCTTTTCCCACGGGTGGTTCTGGTCTTCTCCCACGGGTGGCACTGCTGATAATGTGTAGTTTAGAAAGTGCTGCCCAGGTGGAGCTCCTCACCTCCTCACACACCTCCATACATCTTCACACACCTCCACACACCTCCTCACCTCCTCACACACCTCCATACCTCCTCACACACCTCCACACACCTCCACACACCTCCTCACACACCTCCATACCTCCTCACACACCTCCACACACCTCCACACACACCTCCACACACCTCCTCACACACCTCCATACCTCCTCACCTCCTCACACACCTCCACACCTCCTCACCTCCTCACACCTCTCACACACCTCCTCACACACCTCCACACCTACTCACGCACCTCCACACCTCCTCACACACCTCCACACACCTCCTCACCTCCTCACACACCTCCATACATCCTCACACACCTCCACACACACCTCCTCACACACCTCCTCACCAGGGGCGTAGCCACACAGGGTGTGCCGGTGCCACCCAATCAGGCAGCTGGCACACCCAAAAAAATCGGGGGGGAAAAAAACGATGCAGAATTAATTTTAGTTTTATAGACTTCCTAAATTGTTTTGTTCGAAACATATGCTGTTATTATGGTCTAATTATAATAAATGCTAATATTAAAATAAGTTCTAACTCATTTTCGTCCAAAAAACATCCACCGCCATACTTTTCGTGTATGTCCAGCGAGACATGGCGCGACGGAACGCGTCAAAATGCTCCGTCCCTAAATGTGAATGTGAAGCTCCGCCTCCTCCGCTGCAAGCAACACTGAATCCACAGCTGAGAACCTGCGCCGGAAGCCGGGCCTCTGCGAAGAATGCAACGAAAAGTAAATCGCGATCGCCCCCCCCCCCCCAGTTTTTATATATTATTATTATTATTATTATTATTATTATTATTATTATTCAGTGGGATGATCAACCTGCTCAAGTGATGACAAAATGTGTACAAATCAAAAGTTACAGATAGACCGAACACAGCTGGTGTCCACAACAACTGACTTTAGTTGAGCCTATCCCATTGAATCTCGCGCTAAAGTATTTATTGAAACTACAATCGTAATTCAACTACAATTCCCAGCAGCACTTAGCGCGACGCTACATACGTCATCTTTAGTCGACGTCCGTCTGTTACCTCCAGCTCTACCTCTCCTATAAACTTACACCTTCTTTAGAGAACAGTGTTTAAATCTTTCTTTTAGGTTTACATTTGTTGTATTCTAGGATAAAGTCTGCGATGGCCTCGCCGTTGAAAGTGTGTATAGTCGGCTCAGGGAACTGGTGAGTTATAACCTTATGGTTCTTTATGTTATATATTATATTATATATTATATTGTATATATACAGTCCATGCTTATTACACTTAAACTTTCAAAAGTGTAATATTTTTTTATATGTATTTTTTATTTAACCATGTACATATGTATGTGTGCATACATATATGTACATATAGTAGGCTATTATTAGCATGTGTAACATACATATAAACACATACATGTATTTATACACTACAAATATACTAGTAGCTACTATAATGGTATCACTTGTAATCCAATGAAATGTTGTTATACAGATTGGTTCACTGTGATAATGAACAGTAGCCTACATTCATCATTTATTCGTTTCTAATTAGTTCGACCTGGTTAAAATGTGTATGGCTATTGTTTGAAAGGTTTTATTATATTTATATATAATGTCAGTTTACTAGCCTACATATATGCTACATCTCAACCAATACAACCATCCCAAAAAGTGTCATTCAACTTAAAGCTGCTGTAGGTCAGATTTGAGTTTAATTTGTTAGAAATGGCCTAGCCACCCGTCAGCTGTTAGTGAGTGAATTACACGTCCACATATTATCATCTCATATTATCTAGTGCAGCTAGTGCCGGTGTCATCAGCGTGAAGTGGATTCACGGGCTGCTCCTCCTCTGGTTGCCACGGTTACAGGGGCTCCGCTATAGCGAGGATCATAGGGAATAACGCGAGGTCTCTGCAGCGCTTCGCTACCACGGTCAAGATGTGGGTGTTTGAAGAGAAAGTCAATGGCAGGAACCTCACTGACATCATCAACACGGAGCACGAGAACGTCAAGTACCTGCCGGGGTACAAGCTGCCGGAGAACGTGGTAGGGGAGGGGGGGTCTTGCTGTTGTGTGTTTTCACCAAGACTGACTGACTGACTGGAAGCTCTGTGTGTGTACCCTCTGTATAGAACCAGTAGAAACTCCCTCCAATGTGTGTTAAGCTCCATGTGTTGTTGTAGTTCACTCACACACACACACACACACACACACACACACACACACACACACACACACACACACACACACACACACACACACACACACACACACACACACACACACACTTTGTCCAGAGCTGCTCAGCCTGGTTAAGCACTCACCTCACGGTCCTCACCTCCATCCTTTTCACTATATCTCTCTCCCTCTCCCCATGTCTGTTGTACCTCTCTCTCTCCGTCTCCGTCATCCTCTCTAGGTTGCCGTGCCGACTCTGTGTGATGCAGCGGAGGGGGCCGACCTGCTGGTGTTTGTGGTTCCTCACCAGTTCATCAGGAAGCTGTGTGATGAGATGGTGGGCTGTGTGTCGTCCAGGGCCCGAGGAATCACGCTGATCAAGGTACCACGGCCCAGGACTTTATTAATAACACACTCTCTTAACCCCCGGAGGGACGTTCAGGTGTTGATCACCCAGGTCACCACACTGCCAATGAATCATCATACAACATACATATAATATATCATATATATAAATATTGAACTATTAATCTTTGAGTTTTCTAACCCTAACCCTTTTGATAAGCCTTCGCCTTATCAACATATCTACATTGCTCAAATGACTTTCTCAATTTTTGTAAATTTTTAAGCTGTGAATAATTCATGTGAATAATTCACATTGAACATTTCATTTTCAAACACTGCTGAGAATCTCAAAATATTATCAAACAAAAAGTTTCTAAGACCAAAAATGAGGTCATCTGTGTGGGATGGCAAATCGGTGTAGCTTGTGTAAACCACCGGCAAAGAAGACAGCGAAAAGGACAGACAAGCCCTCTCTCTTCCGTTAGACATGATGAGACTATAGTAACACTTCTGGCCCGGTGGTCTCACTAAGAGTCTTCTGGTCTCACTAAGAGTCTTCTGGTCTCACTAAGAGTCTTCTGGTGGTCTCACTAAGAGTCTTCTGGCCCGGCGGTCTCACTAAGAGTCTTCTGGTCTCACTAAGAGTGTTCTGGTGGTCTCACTAAGAGTCTTCTGGCCCGGCGGTCTCACTAAGAGTCTTCTGGCCCGGTGGTCTCACTAAGAGTCTTCTGGTCTCACTAAGAGTCTTCTGGTGGTCTCACTAAGAGTCTTCTGGCCCGGCGGTCTCACTAAGAGTCTTCTGGCAGTGTGCTGGTTGTTACCCAGTCTGAATGCTGTCAGATCAAAGCCATGACAACACATTGCTCCTCTCTGCTCCTCTCTGCTCCTCTCACGCCCCAACATGCCCCAACATGCCCCTCAGGAGGTAAAAGGCTGCTGAGTGAATGGAGCAACGGATGGATTCCCAGCCTTTGAAATGAGGACAGATGAGGTCATCCATATGGGGGTTAACTCCCATGACCTCATGCGATGCGTTCCGGCCAGCTACGGGTTTAGCTGGGTTTATTCAGAATATTTGTTCCAATATTGTGTTATATATAATGTTATGTGGTTGGACAGTTAATAACGCGTTAGCCTTAATGACCTTATTTGACGTGTCCTTTTGTTCTGGTTCTTGTTCCACTGGGTTATTGTTCCAATGGCATTTGTTTGTTGCATTCAAACCCCAAAACCAAATTCCCAGATGAAAGAACGTAAACTGGCCTTTGAAAAGAAAGGAAACAAAAAGATGCGAAGCAAGCATCCAAATAGTCCCTAAACGGAACCAGACAGCACCTGTTCAAGGGCGCAGTACGTCCTCATATCCACCAGGGGCAGAGTTTCAACTTTGTCTTTTCTTTATATATCAAAAATGGCTTTTACACATGCGTTTCTCTTCATCTCACACACACACACACACACACCTCTCAGGGAATAGACGAGGGCCCCGAGGGACTGAAGCTGATCTCTGACATCATCAGGGAGAAGATGGACATCGACGTCAGCGTTCTCATGGGCGCCAACATCGCCAATGAGGTGGCGGCCGAGAAGTTCTGTGAGACCACCATAGGTAAGCCCAAACATGGTGGGATAACACAGGCTTCACAGGACAGACATAACACACCTCTTCCAGCCAGTCCTGTTTATTAAAATCAAGCACTTTGTAACCTGCTTTCCAAAAGTGCTATACAGATACAATTATTAGTGTGTGTGTGTGTGTGTGTGTGTGTGTGTGTGTGTGTGTGTGTGTGTGTGTGTGTGTGTGTGTGTGTGTGTGTGTGTGTGTAGGCAGTAAGGTCCTTGAGAACGGCCTGCTGTTTAAAGAGCTTCTTCAGACGCCCAACTTCCGCATCACTGTGGTGGACGATGCTGACACGGTGGAGCTCTGTGGGGCGCTGAAGGTACGAACACTGTGACATCACAGACCGACGTGTTCACCACACGGTGACATCACAGACCGATGTGTTCACCACACAGTGACATCACACACCGACGTCTTCACCACACGGTGACATCACAGACCGACGTGTTCACCACACAGTGACATCACAGACCGACGTGTTCAAACAGACATGTTGATGTGATGACCTACGTATGTTAAGATGTACCAGACGTCTCTGTCTTGGTCTTGAAGGTTGGTATTATGTGAGCTATCTTCCTGGTCGTATTCAGCTGCTCAGGTATCAGAACCACAGATTAGAATTCATCTTCAGTTCTCTTCTTCCCTCGTCTTGTTTGTAACCCGAGGTATTGCCGTATGTTGCAGCCAATATATTTTTCCTGCATCAACTTGGAGGGTTTTTAAATGAATACATTCAGTATATTTCATTATTTGAAAAAAATCTTTGCCTGAATATTGTCGGGATGTCTTTGTAATGAATGGAGGAGTTCCGTTCGTTTCGGGGTTATATTTAATACGTTCTCCAGAACATCGTGGCGGTGGGCGCAGGGTTCTGCGACGGGCTGAGCTGCGGAGACAACACCAAGGCAGCCGTGATCCGCCTGGGCCTGATGGAGATGATCGCCTTCTCCAAGCTGTTCTCCAAGGACGCCGGCACCGTCTCCTCCTCCACCTTCCTGGAGAGCTGCGGCGTGGCCGACCTCATCACCACCTGCTACGGCGGCCGCAACCGACGCATCGCAGAGGCCTTCGCCAAGACCGGCAAGGTATGACCCCGCGGAGGTAGAGGGACACTGCTTCTTCACAACTCCTTTCCTAGTTGTTGAGCGAAGGCTTGATCACTGGAGCTCCGAGCGCGAGCAGTAGTCGCCGAGCGTGAGGAAGGAGCCTTCATGGTCATAGATGCTCTGTTGATGATCTGGGCCAATCACAACCTTCAGACTTTGTAGCCAATCACGTTTGTTATACGCGGCCATATGGTGGCATGATCAGTCGAGATATGTCAACATGAGAGCTTGTCCAGAAGAACTTCTGGCTTCATGGGCGTATGTCTGATGACGTAGCTTCCTGTTGGGATGATGTAGCGGTGAAGCTTCTTGATCGAACAGCGGGTCAAATGTTGGTTGAGGACAACATCTGGAGATTTGGGCAGGGAGCGTCTCGAATCTCTAGACAAAATATTGAAATCCAGCCATTGTGTCACCATGGTGTCCATCTGAATGGTTCCTTATGTGTTCTTCTCCTCCTGCCAGAGCATAGAGGAGCTGGAGAGGGAGATGCTGAACGGCCAGAAGCTCCAGGGCCCGGCCACCTCCAGTGAGGTCTACCACATCCTCAAGCAGAAAGGCCTGGAGGACAAGTCAGTACTCTGGGCTCTCTCTGGGCTTCTTTTGTACCGTTGAACGGGTCTCTCTGAGTTCCTATCAAACATGTCACACTTACAGTCTGATTTATTATCTAGTATTACAACAAGTAACGGTCATGTTTAGAGATACTGTGATGCAGAGCTGATACTGTGATGCAGAGCTGATACTGTGATGCAGAGCTGATACTGTGATGCAGAGCTGATTGAGAACATCTCTCTCGCCCCCTGCAGATTCCCGCTGTTTACTGCGGTTTATCAGATCTGCTTCGAGGGGAAGCCGGTGCCGGAGATGATCTCCTGCCTTCAGAGCCACCCAGAGCACCTCTGACGGAGACCTGAGGACCCTGGAGACCTGAGGACCCCGGAGACCTGAGGACCCCAGGTTCCTGGCGGCTGCTTTTCATACAGAAGAAAACAACCCAAAGTTGTAGCTCTTCTACTTATTACCTCTTTTGTATTTATTCGATAACCTTTGTGTCTCCCGTCAACAAGCAAACCTTTTCCAGTAAAACAAACATTAACATTTGTAAAAATGAATCACGATAAATTGATATCAATTGCGGGATGATATTAACGTATAGACCTTGACATGCAAAATTTTAAATGTCTTTATTTTTGTAACAAATTTGATATATTTGACTTTACTTTTAACGTGAAGATAAAACTACTTCTGAACAGACAAGAAACACGACCCGTTTGATGTCTCGTCCACTCTGCCTCCAGCTGGACAGACAACACACGCAAACTTGACCATTGCCAATTTTGTTTACATGGAGAAACGGTTACATTTTATTTTTCTGCAAAAAGAAAATAGTTTGTGATATTATCTGTATTATTACTGGCTTGTGTGTAGTGCTTCTCAACCCAAGCTTAAAGTGGAAGACTTGAATCAAAGTGTTTTGATTGATTCCCCACTTTCACTTCCTTATAGATAGGATGGAAACAGACCATCTGAAGGTAAATAATTATCCCAAAACAGGATCTCATGTTGGCCCAAAATGGAGAACGAAGCATTACTTGAACACTTAAAAATGACAGATTGTATGCTATTTATTTGGTGATTGGTATGTGACGTTGTGTTTTACCTAATATGTTTTATGTCAATTCCCTTGACTATATACAAAAATATGTGGATCCCTTTCAGTGATGAGGGAAAGCTGGTCTCTGTGGAGACCAGAGACCAGCTTCCCTCTGTGGACAACCTCATGTTGGTATAGGATGAGGTCCTTACGGGTCCATTGTGTTTCCGACCATCTGTCTTTCCTCAGAGGTTTCACTTGTACGGGGAAACCCTGGAATGTTACATTACATTTAGGCTGTTCGTGTCTAGTAAGCAAACGGTTGAATTCTGGTCTCAATTATTTATGACTGGATTTAATCTTCCAATTTTTTCTTCCAAAACAGTTTGTCTGATGTCTACCCTTCGCAGCCAGGGACTAGTAGTCACGTTTGTATTGTTAAAACATATTGAAATGTTAAGGTGGTTTTCATACGACAATAAAGGTATAGAAAGACAATACCTTAGTAGTATGTGTGGCCCTGAGGGTCCAGCTTCAGGAGTCAGCAGGACTCCTGTTTATAGTCCTGGTGGTCCAGTCAGGTCCTCCTCCTGTTTATAGTTCTGGTGGTCCAGTCAGTTCCTCCTCCTCCTCCTTGTTGTTTATAGTCCTGGTGGTCCGGTCAGGTCCTCCTACTTGTTTATAGTCCCTCCTTGTTTATAGTCCTGGAGGTCCGGTCAGGTCCTCCTCCTCCTTGTTTATAGTCCTGGAGGTCCGGTCAGGTCCTCCTCCTTTTTTATAGTCCTGGTGGTCCGGTCAGGTCCTCCTCCTCCTTGTTTATAGTCCTGGAGGTCTGGTCAGGTCCTCCTCCTCCTTATTTATAGTCCTGGTGGTCCGGTCAGGGGCAGATGACATCCTGTGAAGTCTGTCTCCGTGAGGTCAGATCAGATCAGATCAATACTTGCATATTGGAACAGCAAGCAGAAGCAAGCCTTGCAGGGTATTTCAGGCACAGTGCATGTGGTGAGTTCATGTGCATTCTGTGTGTATGCTATCCTTAATCCACAACTCAATCCAGACTACTCACTAACTACTCATTTATTTCACTAGATTGAATTACTTGTAATATCAATTTTAATCTTTTTTTTTTCTTTTCAAAAAGAAGTACGAAGAGGATAGCAGTTGAGTAAAAACAAGATATTTAATATTCTATCCAAATGGTTCACTTTGACTCCACTATTAAAACTCTGAAGCTACAAAACAAAAGCACATCGATAAAAAAGAAAAGATATACAAGTTGCATTGACATGAATGCATCGCTTTAACAGAAACACGTTAAGAGCTCCATCATTGAAGCTAGAATATCATACATTCAACAAGATGATGAATGTATCAATTCATGAATAAACACTCAAGACGAACCTCATGTCCTCCACACTTAGGATGAGTCAACAGGACACTGGAATACACGATGAACACACCAGCAAACTGATGGACTAGATCTAGTTTTTTAATACCTCATATGGTGAATAAGTCAACACCTTGTCTGAATGAACTCGTTCAGCCATCCAGGTAGGGGGGGAAATAGAAAATTGTATTACCCCGATTTCTCAAATACATCAGCGTTAAAAGAGGTTCACTTTAAATAAATAAAGACCTGCGTCTTGATTAGTGTCTACCATTAAAGTTACCCCTCGTCTTCCTCCTCCTCATCGCCTCCAAATGACAGAAGACTGTTATTTTTCACTTTCTTCCCAGACTTGTCCTCCTTCTTGTCCTCCTTCTTATCCTCCTTCTTCTTCTCCTCCTTGTCCTCCTTCTCCCTCGTGTCGCTCTTCTTCTTTTTGCCGGAGCTAGCCGTGATGCCCTGGAACTTATCCGTGGAGGACCGCTTGGCCGGTTTCTTGAACACGATTTTACCATCTGCAGGAGGCTCGTCGTCTGTGAACCGATAGGACGCATGTGGTTTACATCACATGACAAGACTGAACCAATAGGACACATGTGGTTTACATCTCCACAAGACATGAAGCTAAACTAGAACAGATGATTATAGATGGAATAACAAGACTCAGCTGCAGGAGTCTCAAGTCCTTCCAACCGACCTTTCTCTGAAGCGCCGTCGCCTTTCATTTGCTTCACGTCATCCGCGCTCAGGTCGCCCTTCTTCAGGACGACGATCTGCGGTAACTCATCCTCACGGTCACTGCCACTGTCATCATCTGGTGTTGGCATCGCCTGCCGCTGAACAACCCAGAACAACAGGCAGGTTGGTTCAGGGGCTCACTGAACCAGGGATTTAAATATCGATATTTTTTATAATAACCCAGAACTAATCATTTATTATAATGCCTTCCTCTATAAACAAATATGTAGGGTACACTAATTGTGTGACTGATTATTTTCATAAAACATTGGTTCTGGTCTAATTCTGTGGTCATCACCTGAGTCTGGATATGAAAGCACCTGGTTATTAATGTTCCCCTATAATAAAGAACCTTAACGAGGGACCTGTATGGAGACAGACTGGTATCAGGTCTCCTAATGGCATCTAGGATACACCGCAACACACTATCACATGTTAGTTACAGGAGGCGATGGGTAAACTGTAGATGTGATTATCACATGTTGAAGGTCAACTGTAGATGTGATTATCACATGTTAAAGGTCAACTGTAGATGTGATTATCACAAGTTGAAGGTCAACTGTAGATGTGATTATCACATGCTAAAGGTAAACTGTAGATGTGATTATCACATGCTAAAGGTAAACACACCTTCGTGTCGACGTTCGGTCCTTCTTTATATCCGACATCACTTTTAAACTTCTTGAGGAAGGACGGCTCGGAGGGCTTCACCCAGGAGATGTCAGCTTTCTTCATGTTCTTGTTCATTGTAGCGCTAAGCTAAGCTACAACACAGTGAGAGAAGCTACACGTCATCAGTGTGCGCCTCCCCAAGTCACGTGTCTTTAAGTAGTGATGTGATTGGCTGACATACTAAGGCTCGTCTGGCTGTTACCTGACCAGACATTCAGGACAACGATGCATCGTTTCCTCTTGACATTATAACTTAATATGATTTCTGGGGATATTTACGCTTTGTTCGCCGGCTTTCTGGGCGCCGTCGCGTCTTCGTCTGCTAAGCTGTCCCTCGGGGCGGACTATCTTAAAGACATGTGTGACGCGGGGATGAAGAGGTGGACTACCGGGGGCCCCTGGAGCCTGCAGGATCAGGACCCCCCCTGTGACTGGGTAACTAACACTAAGCTGTGTGTGCATGTGGGCCACATGCACTGTGTGTAAATACATTCGATTTTATTGACTTTTTCCACATTTAGTCATCTAGTCTTTTATATTGATATTTTGTTTCATGGTATATATCATGGTGTACTCCACTTTCAGACATATTAGATCCATACATGTTGTTCATCCTCAGCTCCACATCCCCCTGCGGCTGCTGTGCGGAGGTCTGCTGTTCACCTGCAACGCTGTGATGTGGACCTTGTTCTCCAAGGCCCTCCGCCGCTGCTCCTCCTCCGCCAGGGCCACAGTCACCACCACGGCGTCAAACTTTGTCTCTTCTGTAAGTCATCTAATAGTAATCCATTCAATGTAATGTGTAGTCACACTACCCTTAACTCCTTTTAGTTCTTCCACCTGATTCCTGCATTGGTCTTGTATTTGTTTGTAGACCAGCTGTAGTTTGTGTGAAGAGTGAAGACTAGGCTAGACTCTTGGGACTAGACTAGTCGAGACCTTTGTGCCATATCAGAAAAGAGATCAGATTCATGTTTCACGTGTAATGACCTGCTTATACAACAGGATACAGCAGAACCAGTTCTAGCTGATGGTTGGAGACTGAATGGTGCTACATAATGAACATTTCTAAATAGTCAGGAAAAAAGAAAGCCATACACAATTTATATTAAAACGTTAATTTGGCTCCTACAGTTTGTATTGTTGTGTGTATATATTTTTAAGAAACTTTATAATAAAATAATATATTAGTTATTTTGCAGACGGTGAAAAACAATGGTCGACCAGTAATGCCAACCTCCGCTAATGATCTCGTATTTCTTCTCGTCGTGTGTTCCCCTCCAGGCTGTCCTCGGGAGGATGATTTTCGGGGAGTCCCACGCGGCTCTGTGGTGGGTGGGGATCTCGCTCACCCTCTCTGGGCTGATGGTGCTCCATGAGTCCACGCCCCAGATCGTATCGCAGGAAGATGGCAAGAAAGACAATTGACTGCTTCCAAAAGGACACTGTTACAATGAGATCCAGAACAAGGAGAAAAGATCAGCTGTATCAGTACATCAATATGTATCAATATAACGAACATCAAGTAACACAACACCTAAGAAAACGACACACATTACGCTAGTTGTGGGAACTTTAATTCCATGTTTTGGTTCTCTTTGCTGTTCCACACAGAACCACTGGGATAGGATCATCTACTGACCGTTTCATATGCAACAGCACCAGTTTACTGTTAAACTACACAAGCTGTACCATGTACTTAAGAATCTTCTGAGGATGTGTGGAACTGTTGCTCATATATTATGCAATACATTCACGTGCACGTTGATAGCATTCACACTGTTGAAAGTAAGCATTTTCTATGCAATACAAACTACTGCCATTTTACACACAAAGATTGTCATTGGATGAATGTCACTGATTTTAAGTCCTACTAAAAAATAAACATATGTAAACAATCAAGGACAAAAGTAATGTGAATGTATTCTACTCACAACCAATCAACTGTATGCAAAATATTTTGTAAATAAATTCTCCCAAAAAGAAATTTCCTGCTGATTTTTTGAGAAAAAAATCACCTAGCAAATGTGACTTTACTGACATTTATTAAAACCCCAGAAATACATGCGTGATCAAAAAAAACATTTGATTCAATCATAATTATACAGTACAAATGATGAAACATGAAAGACATAGCATCCATTTTAAAAGCCCTTTTCTAGTGACATTATCAGACAGGACAAGGTGAGGAATTTGAAAAGTGGCAAACGACAGAATTCACAAATAAAAAGCTGAACCCTTACAATTACTCACGAATCCATGCGTAAAATTAGCTCTTCCCGACTGTTAAGGCACACGGTGAGATTAAAATCCACAGGAAGAAGGCGGTGGAGACCCAGCATAGTGGTTTGATGTTAATTAATCATGCCTTTACTGCTGTGTGGTCAGTGGTGTTCCCTGAGCTCCAGGAAAAGTGTTGACCATTGCACCGCTTCCACCACAAAAAGCTTTGGTTCTGGTGCCAAGAACACAGTCTATAAACGACATAATCTGAAACCCTTGAGCAGTTCTATTAACACATTAGTCTACACATCTTGTCTGGCTTCTAATGGACCGCTTAAGCTCTGAGGCGTCCTACTGTCGCCGTGTTACAACTAGAATACTTCTTACCGATAGTGTTTAACAGAACCTCGCTTCCAAAATACTGGAAGCATCCGCATTCGATTCTTATTTTGAGGGTCTAAACGAAAATGATTGCACGTGTGTGTGTGTGTGTGTGTGTGTGTGTGTGTGTGTGTGTGTGTGTGGTGACGGTTGTGGCGCTACTAGTTGAGTGGAATCTCTATGACGTCCTCCTCGATGATCTCTCCCTGGGGGACCTGATCCACGGCTTCCATGGGCCTCTTCTCACAGCTGAGGCCGCTGAAGGGGCTGCACCAGGACAGGGAGAAGGGCCCGCCGAACGCAGCCTGCATGGCCTCCCAACACGGGACTTTATCCCACTTCCCGGTCTCTCCCTTCAGACGTTCGATTCCCTGGAGAAGAGAGGACACGGGCGATCAGAGACAGCAGAAGCCCAGGAAGGAAGTCCGTCCTCCGCATGCAAAACGCCCAAAAAAAAGCAACAAAAAAGATGTTCATTTTTCAACTGAGATTTCTTTTCTCCACCAAGTATAAATTATAAATAAGAAATTCAATTTAGGTTGACTAAAGAAACATGGCAAAATTTTAATAAATTCACATACATAAATGGTGCAATGCCAGTCACATGCAAATTCCGAAGAATGGAGTATTAGTCAACTGGGTACTTGCGGTAGAAACATTTTGACATGCATCATGCTATTATGCAGTTTTATAAACACTCATTAAACTTACGTTTGAATGAGCCTACTGACCAAAACTGACAAGGAAAATGAACTTTTTTTTCAGCCCCTCCGGTTTAGACTTGCATGCATATGGAATGTGTGGATGCATCATGTACGTTAAATAGGACACCCAGGGTGATCTCTGTTGCCAGCTTACCTCAGTCTCTTTACCAGCAAACCTGACAAACAAGTCTTAACAGGCTGGCCAGGTCATCGAGTTATCAATCATTCAAAGCAAGTGCAAGAGTCGTTATGTGAGGAGGGCAAAAGAGAAAGAGTACAGTGCAACGTAACAAGAGACAATGAGGGGATGAGAGTTGTCCATGAAGGGACAGACAGGAGTGGGGACATCTAGAGGATTTGATATAGGGAAGGTAGAACATGAAGTTCTACATGAAGGTCCGTTGCATCAGTAAGAAGGTGTCTGTTCAGATGTTGAACGTGACAGAGTAAACATCACATCAGGCCTTATGCTCCAAACATGCAAACAACAAACAAGGCTGCATTGCAATCAATTAGAATTTATTCTTTGCACATGTGCTGAAAATTATTTAGAATAATTATAATTAGAAAAACGTAGCTTAGATTAAAACGTAAAAACAAGAAATATCTTCTACAGCACTCGCACCAGTCACCGGCAAAACTGAGCAATAGAATACCAGCAGATGATTTACCTTCCATGAACCATACAGTCATAATAAAAGATACACATCATACAAGACAGAATAGAACAAAGGAAACGTTAACTGTTGAAGAGAGAGAAGTTCTGACACGATAAAAATAACTAAATAATTAAAAAGTGCAAATCAGCCAAGTAGTACATAAGGGGCACTGTGTAAGATTTAGACAACTGTAAAAACATTAAAAGATGAGACGTTTAAAATAGATATTTCTCAACCACACACACAATGTAAAATGTCCAGCTGGGATAGTTTTCCATTATCTTGACCATCCCTAGTTGATTTATGGAAATAGGTCACAATAGCAAACTGTGACTTGAAGATGGGATAAACTCTATAAACACATTTACACACCCACTGAATCAAATGTTGACTGGACATGAAGAAATACAAAGTATATAAAGGTGTACTTGTAAAGCATTAGAGACCCAGTCTTACACAGCGCTCCTTTAATAGTGCAGATCGGACAGGAAGGTTTTTTAACTGGATTGTTACAGTGAAGTTACACAAACCAATTACCATCCGTTTCCATCATATGCCCACAAAAGGTTCTCTTGTAAATAATTTCGGCTGAACACGATGTTTGAACAGAAACATTTAGCTTTTTTCTCCAAACAACAACTGTTAATGTTGGTCACGACTAATCACAGACCTCTAAAGAGACACACCCCTTTCAAGCAAGAAGAAAAAGAGTTTGATGAAACCTTGACGAGGAGAGTTTAGAGGGCCTTACTTGCATGCATTATGTGTCTCCATTAGGATCAATGAAAGAGAAGGTATTGCTTGATGAACATCTAGATTCCCAGGGAATTGAGTCACAATGTCTCGTCGGTGCGAGAGCGCTTCGATACGCGAGGGCCGACCCGGCGAGGACCACCCACCCCAACCACGACAGCATGGTGTGGTCCGCTTATATATTATTTATATAGATTTGATATTATTTGCGAGTGTTGAAATATCCAGGTGGTTTTTCGCACGGTTCAGGTGAATCCAAAACCACCTCAAGAGAAACGCCATCCGCTCCCTTAATGTGACGGCCTTGCTGTTCCTCGAGTGAAACTACAAACACAGCAAACGCTCCAGAGCTGCGCGTCACGGAGGAACGCCAAGACAATATTACGTCTGCGATTCCACCAGACGCTTTTTATCGATGAAGCTGGAAGCGTTTCTGAAGGACTGACAGTGATTTTATTTTTTACATTTCATATTTTGTCTCCGTTTTGAACATTCCAGACGGGGCGACGTCTGAGAGACGGGAGGAAGACTTTAGGATACAGCGGGAGTTAACTCGGCTTTTTCTATGAAACATCATTTAATTATTATTAACACGTAAAGGATATTTTACACGTCTTTTCCTCTGCAACTCATCCCAGTAAAAACTCACTCCATTAAAGCGGCCCTCTTCCCCTCACAAGAAAAAATACAGAAGATGAAAATAAAAACCATGTTCTCTTCAGCATAAGAAGCACAGGAAGGAGTCATCATGTACAGGAAAGAGTCATAATGTACAGGAAGGAGTCATCATGTACAGGAAGGAGTCATGTTCAGCCTCTGGGAGCAGACGTAAATGAAGTGCGCTAGCCTTGGCAAGCCAGGCGGGGATCAGTGGAAAAGGGTTTGGTTTAGTTTGGGTGGATGGTATCAGCTTGCCGGCTCCTCTTACTGAGCTCTCTCTCTCTCTCTCTCTCTCTCTCTCTCTGTCTGTCTGTCTGTCTGTCTGTCTGTCTGTCTGTCTGTCTGTCTGTCTGTCTGTCTGTCTGTCTGTCTGTCTCTCTCTCTCACACCACATACTGGTACGTTTCAGCCTTCCCTTGTTCGGGCGTGGTGAGGGGGCTAAACCACAATATGGAGAACGGATGTCCGAACACCGCCCGCATGTTCATCCATTTAGTTTTTTTAGCCCATCTTCTCTCTTCCTTTTTCAACTGCTCTATTCCCTGAAAACAAGAGACAACCAAACTTCAGTGGGTGGACAGCAGACCACACATCCCTAACCTGCTTCTAGGGCCAGACCAATATAGGAAATACATTTAAAAAAGGACATGTATACAAATATATAAAATATACATTCATTCACTTATTTTTAAGTGATTTAGAAGAGCATACATTGTCCAAGTCAAGGTTTCTTTCTTTCCATGTTATTTCTTATTCATTTCAAGGTTTTGTTCAATTATTCCATTACACCTTTGTTCACATTAGCACCCTCTATTTGAGAAGCGTTCACTACGCAATACGTCCGCTTTACACCAATATATTAGTATCTGATATCTCCCGATAATATCAGCCTACTGATAGATTGGTTGGGCCCAACTTTGCAACCTTAACTTTATTTGTCCACACTATGCGTGGATATAAACAACCTGTGTGAGTATATTTCAATCACCACGAGACCCACTCTGATTTACTGCATTGTATTGACTTGACTAACCGAAGCTTGCACTCTGAAACCTACTGATGCTGATTAATATGAATCAGATCTGTCCTACATGATTAATATGAATCAGATCGGTCCTAGATGATTAATATGAATCAGATCTGTCCTAGATGATTAATATGAATCAGATCTGTCCTAGATGATTAATATGAATCTGATCTGTCCGAGATGATTAATATGAATCAGATCTGTCCTACATGCTTAATATGAATCAGATCTGTCCTACATGCTTAATATGAATCAGATCTGTCCTAGATGATTAATATGAATCAGATCTGTCCTACATGCTTAATATGAATCAGATCTGTCCTACATGCTTAATATGAATCAGATCTGTCCTACATGCTTAATATAAATCAGATCTGTCCTACATGCTTAATATGAATCAGATCTGTCCTAGATGATTAAAGGGTTTCCTTCAGCGTGTTTTGAAGGGACAGCTTATAGACAGAACACACCGCAGAGCCACAGCAGACCGTTTTGAATATGAATGACATATAGTTATAATATACATATAATATACATATAGTAAATTGCCACTAGAGTGGCAATATACTTTTTGAGAGATACTTGAACACAGAACAGAATCTACTGTAAAGAAAGAGTAACCCCAATT
>OOFB01032241.1:0-22819 GCA_900323305.1 Trachyrincus murrayi | reverse complement strand
CTCTCTCAATGTCTGCAAGACTAAGGAGATGTTCGTGGACTTCAGGAAGTGGCAGCTGAAGTGGAGAGAGTCTCCTGCTTCAAGTTCCTTGGTGTGTTCATCAAAGATGACCTCACCTGGTCCAAGCAAGCGGAGCAAGCGCCTATTCTTCCTGAGGAGACTCAAGAAGTTTGGCATGTCTGCCAAAACTCTGCCAAACTTTTACAGGTGCACCATTGAGAGCATCCTCTCTGGCTGCATCACCGCCCGGTACGGCAGCTGCACCGCTGCTGACCGTAAGGCCCTCCAGAGGGTGGTGAAGACAGCGGAGCGCATCATCGGTTGCTATCTACCCTCCGTGCAAGGCATCTACCACACACGATGCCTTAGGAAAGCATTGAAAATCACAAAAGACTTCAGCCACCCAGGCTTTGGACTATTCACACTGCTGCCGTCTGGTAGACGTTTCCGGAGCATTCGGGCACGGACTACCAGACTCACAGACAGTTTTTTCCCACAAGCCATCAGGCTTCTCAACCAGCAATCACTAACCTATTGATCATATTGATCACTGGAAAAAATGCCCCGGTCACTTAACCTAATTTAATGTACATATCAATCACTCCTCCACTTTATACTTTATACTTTTAATACTTAGAATACTTAGAATACTTATAATGCCAGTGTTTATTTATCTTTATTATGTATATATTTTTGCCTTTATTCTGTGATTGTTCTACATATTGTGAGGTTGCCATGTCACAAGAATTTCACTGTTTAGAATGACCCTGTGTTATGCTGTGCAAGTGATCAATAAAACACTTTGACTTTGACACATAATCAAGCCACCCAAAGAGAAAAAACCCTTAATTATCCAATGTTTCAATTTGTTCTATAATACAGCCTAAAACACCTTGACATCGTTATACAACATCTATTGGTGATGTACAACGCACCCCAGGTCCTATTTTTCCTTACATTATCGTTATTTGCAATTTGTCACTGGCTGGCGTGTCAGGCTTCCCGCGATCTGCTCCAGTGGGCTATTTTCCTACAATGACCCAGAATGACCTTCGCTACCCCCTCCTAACATCAGGAGGCAACATTCTGTAAATTGTACATTTATAAATTTTATAAATGAATCAAATGTATTATAACTATATGTATAACAGGCTGTATTATTAATTGTGAAAGCTAGCTAGACATTTGGCAGTATGCTATGATACAATACACCACACGGGCGATCAAATTTTGACCGTCCCTTCGTAACCACGGCCGCGGGATTAGAGAGCTGGTGACTCGGCTGGGAGAGCCGGCCTGGCAACGCTAACGTTAGTCGCGGCTGAGTTCGGTTTGGTATGCAGCTATCGCTGAGGCTAGCAAGTTTATGCTCAAAGAAAAAAAGGATATCCAATGAATCGCTGCCCGACTGGTCCGGGACGGCATGTCGAAACCTACATGCATCGGCCATATCTGGGCTCCCCACTGAACCGACCAAATCGGCCGGGTTAACAGTGACTACCAGGCCGTTTCCTCTTCGAATGAGGCCATGCCTCGGCAGCTGTACGGAGATTATGGTCATGGCCCAAGCTCACAAAGCTGAAGTGCATTCTAGATTTACAAGGTTGCTGGCCCGGCAAAAATGTGTACTAAATAACAGATTTTTCGCCATAGGAACATTGCGAAAATGTAATATGCAGTGATTCTGAGTCATATGTCATATGGGAATGAAACTACGTGTGTTTACAATGAGTCTAATGTGGAGTTTGATGTTGAATGGGTTTCTATTGGATGGGGGGTGGGGGGGGGGGGGCGGTGTTTGCTCACACGGTTATCAAATATCCAAATAGGCCTATTGAAGCAAGCAACCTAAAAACACACAAAAGCCCGGGTAGGTGTGAAAATGCCCCCAGAAGTGTTTTCAAGTGAAATTCCCGCTTATGTTCAGAAGAAAGACCATGGCTCTATACCTACTTACCCAATAACCACCTGTATTTAAAGCCCCTTTTCTAACTGTCCCTGTTTTTTCCCCCCGATGAAGATATACCAAGTAAAATCGATCAAAGCACGGGTTTGTTCTCCAGAGAAAATCTGTTTGGCACATCACCTCGAAAAGGAAATCTGTTTGGAATGACTGGATTTTCGAATTAATCACATTGCTTGTAAAATGTGGCATTCAAATCTCAAGCAGGAAACAGCAACACTCCTAGTGTTAAGATAATAGGGAGTTTTTAAACTATCCTATACTTGTAAAGGTGTTTATAACTGCCTCACTAGTGCGGTTAGATGCAAGGCAGTCGTGGTCTGTGGCACCACTTTAATGAGCAGTTCAACTTAAAGTTAAACCAATCTATTTTAGAATAAGAACACTAGTTTCAACATACCGATGAAAAACGAACTTAGTTATTAACTCTTTAAAGAGATGTAATTGCATAAAGAGACCAAGCAGCCTGTAAGCTGGTTGAGACACACAAAAAAGACGATTTTAACAGGATTCCACATTGGAATAAGGGGTTAGAAGGGGTTCTTTTTTTGCGTGTGAAATAAATTGGGTTGATTGAGAGCCCTCCTAAGACCTCAAAGCATCAAAGAGAGTCAATGTCACTGCTTGTTATTGTTCAGTTGAGCAGTGTGCACACTTAAGGAATGTGAAATGGCTTACCAGACAGTGGCAAGTTTGCTACCACAAATGAACAAGCAATTACACAGCTGCACACATTTCTCGCATCGACTGGGCTGTATTACCATATCCACCGTTTAGGATTATCACTCACCCGCCTCCTAAACTCACACCCACTGGTGTTGCTCCATCTACCTTGCCCTCGGACAGTAGAAGTCTGATAATGGGGCATCATGGGAGGTGGAGTTTAAACCACAATTCAACATACAACATAGTATGTGGTATGTTTTCATAGGGGGGGGGGGGGGGGGGGGGGGGTCTCGATCGGGACCGATTGGCACACAATGATAATTTCCACAATTTCCACAATGATACTATAGCCCATACAACACAATACGTCCTTGTAAGAGACGCAGATTGAATACAGAGTTACATTACATTTACAGGAGACGAAATACAGCATCAGATGGCATTCCTCCACGTGCCACCCAATGCCTGGTAAAAACAGCCGTGAGTGGGCTATGTCCATCTTATTCTAACATAAACTACATAGACAGACGCGGAGGTCTAATTGTTGGCTACTACTCAGTTAAATAAGCCACATGGAGATCTGTTCACCTGAACTCTCACCTCCTTGTGATAAATGGGCACTTGAAATTGGTTTCACTTTTTGTTTAGTCAAAGTCACTGAGTTTTGGCAGGTCCTATCCATGCATTCACCCGCAACTTAAGACAAATATAATATACAGACGTGTACTAGCCATGTGTTAACTGGGCATTTCACTGTTGGTATGGTAGCCTAGTTTCTTGAGATTGCAATGATAAACGAGCGAGAAATCAACGCGCATTTATACGCCCTACAATGTCGTAAGGGCCATTTTCACACTGCCTGTGGCCGACTGACCTCCACTTCTCTGATCTTGCTGTGACCCATCATGTGTACCTCTGTTATAACGTAGCTAATGGATACATTTGCCGTCAGTAAGCAGGGACACTCCCACATAACCATCAGTCATCTCACAGCAAATAAAAAAAAACATACAGCAAAGTAGTTGCAGGGATAATTGAATTGGCATTCTCGTTGTCGATGTAGGCCTAGGATACTACTTAAGACACAGTAAGGCCTAATATACATAACCAAATGTCTTATCTTCTGTTTTAGGTCGCCGTGGCTAAAGAATGCAGTCTTATCCAGCGAGCCACTGATTAACATGCCGGTACCGAAAAGGCTATAATGCAATGTGAAATACAAAAAAAAAGTAGGCCTGCATAGATTTCTCAATTAGCAGCATACGGAAGTGTTGGGTATAAATCACAGCGTAAATAGAAAAGTACTTTTTGGATCAGATGCGCACCTGTAGCCGTATGCGCACCTGTAGTCGTATGCCGTATGCGTATCTGTAGCCGTATGCGCACCTGTAGCCGTATGCGTACCTGTAGCCGTATGCGCACCTCACACGAAATCCGGGACTTCAAGATTCCATCCGCGACCCACGGAGACAGCGCTTCCACGTCACGGAACTAAAACTAGTAGCCCTCCGTGCTACAGATGAAGCAGATTATTCCCGTGCATAGGTGAAGCGCATATGTTATTAAAAAAAGAAGAAGAAGGTCTGGTCAGTATGAACCGCCGCTGTCTCATACAGAATAACAGTCGAACAGTTCAATGGCTTTGGTAGAGCGCTCTTGGGTAATCCTAGTGCGCACCACACTCCGTCTGACGGTGCAGCCCTCTCCTCCCCTTTAGTAGCTGGCAGCGCTGAGAGAAACCACAGTGCACTAGTCACTGGATATGTTACCATTCCACTTTGACATCAACACCGCGTCACTTAACCGTAGGCCTACTTTTTTGCCCGTGGTGGCATATGCCGACTCGATCCGCAGTATAAGCACTGCTGTGATGTGGTTAACTTGACAGACAAGGCAAGTAGGGAAGTCAGAGTGTTACAATCGCCCCCTCTGTGGGGGCAATTGTAACACTGAACAAATAACTCACTCACCCCCCACTGTATCTCAGATAAAAGCACACCTCAAAGTACTCACATTACTGCTGTAGTATCTAATGATGTTACTTAAGATTTTTTTTTTGTATATGGATCAAATAATTTTAGATGTCAGGCATGGTATGCATTCAAAGCACAAGTCTATTTCTATTTTTGCAGAAGACTAGGCAACTATTCTAGTGGTAACTAGATTGTAATTGTTTTAATTGAGTTAAAAGTATATTTTACTCAAATACATTGATCAGCTGATTTAATTTTACATTTAAATTGAGTGAAATATGTTCATTTTCTCAGTATGTCAACACAGACAAGCAAGGTTGGGCCATGTGGCTCAATTGTAACACAGTGTTACAATTGCCCCCGATCACGCAGCCATGATAAAATCTTGTATGCTAGCTAGCAACACCTATATTAGCATAGGTTGTTCATGTCCATTTCTAACCAATAACCCAGAGATAACATTTCGTTTTTTCAATTCGCAGTCATCTAAACTTTAGACAGCAGAAGAAAAATACTACACATTCAAAAAGTAACTTTCATACCTCAAAATGGTATTTAGACTTTAATCTGTGGCAGCAATGGGTCGATGGGATCTTCCTTCGACTATCAACACTACATTTGCTACCGCCGTCTTTATCCGGCGAGATGGCTAGTTGTGTCAGATAGACCTTTTACATTTTGACTGTCAACCTTGAAATTTTGTTGTTGAAAGGGAATTTGAATGAGGCCCATCAGTAGAAATTGATCGATCAGCAAGACAATTGCGGACAGCAGCATAAACGCTGCACTGTTGGCGTCCGAGCTTTGCAGAGTCTAAGGTCACCATGACCACGACGGATGGTCATTGATTGGAAAGCGCGTGTGTACGTAGCATTGTTGTGGATAACAACACTTAAAACTTTATCAAAATTAAGAGAGGTCGAGAAGCATATGGTGCCCAAGATCCATCCTTCTCCTTTACCATAAGGCCGTAGACAACCCCCGGCCCATGTACCTTCTTTGAACCTTAGCTTATTACCTTGATCGACTTCCTTGGTTTGTCACCTTGGTCTGTCCCCTTAGTTTGTCACCTTGGTTTGTCACCTTGGTCTGTCACCTTAGTTTCCCATACATCCTTCCCACAGTATATCCAACAAGAGACACACCACTCAGTGACTCTGTTTTTCCACACTTAATACAGCATATATGGCAATATGTTGCAATATGTTATAGTAAAAGTCTTCCATAGCATCAACATCCAAACCCTCGGTGAAGATGTATGGAGTTTCCTTCTTCTGGAAGTGCATGCTAGTAGGGAAATTCCATTAACACAAACCAGACCTAAAACCAACACACTCATACCCAACCCTTGACCACAAACCCATCTTTTGGCCCGGACGGGATGGTGTTCTCACACGGGAAACCCCGGGAATGAGACGAGACAGCTGGCTGCAGCTGGCCCTTCCACTTTCTGGGGTGAAAAAGAACGAAGGCCGATGTTTGGCTTATTTGACCCATGACTCAGTCATGGATGAAACAGTTGAAGATAACTACCAGGTAATAAAGATAACTACCAGGTAACCCTAACCCTAACCATAACGGAGGAAGATGATGAGTGATTAAAACCTAAAACTGGGCTGGACTCGATTCAGGAACCCACAATTAAAATGATAGGCAAATTCTTGGCACAATATATCAATACTGTTGATGTTCACTGGGTCTGTTTTAATTGTTTAGGCCTACCTACTTTTCTATTAATGAAAATAACAAGCCTACTTCCTATTAAAGTGTTTGTGATGATGACTGCTTTATGGCATCAAACTTTCTTTATATAGCAATGTTTATATAAAGGTCAAAGCTGTTCTTTGAATTTAATCCAATGGGCTCTGTCATAAGAAAATAAGACACTTTATGTCAAGTACAACCAGATTGCCCTTACTCATATGCATTAAGTCCATCAGACAGCAGACAGTATGGAGTTTATTAAATTAATGAAAAAGTTTAAGACCTTTAAGTAACACCAATGACCACGACTGGCTATGATATCTACGTTTGTACAGTTGAGTCACGTGTGTTTAAAACCGTTTTGAAACTATTGTTGTTTTATTACAGTTTCAAAGTAGGCCTATACTCGCCTAACCCGACAGGCCAGATCTATACCATCTGGGAAGTTGTCCTTTGAAACTGTTTGGAAAAGGGCTGACACTTTCAAAAAATTCAGATCAATGAACCATATTACGTAGTAAAGCGAAAACACCCTGTGGAGTGTGCGTTGTTGGTTTAAGCAGCCTCACCTGGTCCGAGTCAGACTGATTAGACCCTGGGGCTGCTGGGTGAGGCTGCACGCCTGTGGGGCATTGGCCAATCAAGGCCCACAGGTTAAAACAGCCACCAGCACACACACTCAGGAGGAGCGCTAGCATGTCAGCACCTACCACCTGCTCTGCTTGTTTAAACTATTGCAAACGTTACAATAAACCGGTTTAATCATCATCATCATCATCATCATCATCATCATCATCATCTGCCTGTGACCTGCCGTTGGAGGAGCCCTAAAAAGCCACTGTAGATGGCATGTGACAGGGGAAACTGCCACACATATTTGTAGCTGGAGCCAAAATAATAACAAAATGGGACGTGAGTATCCCATGTGACTAAATGTTGAAAGAGTTATTGAATTATTTACTAATGCACAAATGATTCACAAATGACTTGGAGCAAACAATGAACTTCAACGTAACCGCATGGCGTAAGTAATTGCAAAGAGAAACAATTGATTCGGTATGTTTCTATTAAACAAAATGAATAGCTCCCTGAAATGCAGATGACCCAAATTATTCAACAATGAACAATTATGTGTAAACAATTAAGAAATCCTAAGTTTCCAAGATGTCATGGCTGTGACTGTGTGACATGAACAGAAAATAAGCATAGTAACATTACAAGTGAGTAAAGTCGGTGGAATGTTCCTTTAATTAGATTCACAGTAATTCACATCTATCTCTTACATTATCAATGATTAAAGAAAAACTAAATTCAAAACATGCACACATTTACTCAACATAGCAGCTTACTCATTATATTATTATGTAAGGTTATGTCATACGCGATACAACAGCACAGAACAGAAAATCAGGTAAATAACGTATTAGGCTCAGAATAGAACCAATACATCTAGCAGTTCCTGGTATCTTAGATGAGACCAACAGGACAGGATATAGTTGTGTGGTATTTGATCAGTATCTTTTTCTGTTTTCTTTTGTCATCTGCAATGCCTCTTCAGGCCATGGATAATGTGTTTGAATGAAACTAAATAAGTAGAAAGGAGAATGAATTTACTGCAATCACACACGCACGCACACACACACACACACACACACACACACACACACACACACACACACACACACACACACACACACACACACGTGTGCACACACACGCACGCACACACACACACACACACGTGTGCACACACACGCACGCACGCATGCACGCATGCACACACACACACACCACGAAGGGAAGATGGATAGATGGGATACAACTGACCTCTGTAGACTAAAGTCTACCATTTTTGGTAACAAGGGCCCTTGCAAAATGCAGTTATTGCTCATTTGCCAGGTTAACATTTCAGCGCTAACTCAAACTCAAAAGGAAACATTTGCTACAGTGTTATTCACGCTGCCTTTGCATCCTGTGCATTTGACAGGGGGGTCACTCTCTCTAATGGCTTGACTGAACAGTGCAGTGTGAGGGTTAACATCATATTCCCCTAGCACTGAAGACATTAGGCATTAGTCTCGGAGCCCAGGCCTGACATTTCCCTGGGGCTTACTGGTACACTGCTCCTACATCAGTCACCGAGCTGCACCGAGCATAACGGGAGGTATTACACAAAATCTTCAACACTTCCCTAATTTGAGAGTAATGAACAGAGATAGAGGTCAAGAGGTAGGCCTGTACAGAGACAGGCAGCACGCATGGACAGTATCCTGGTGATAATGTCCAATCATTCATGTCATTAAAGAAACAGGCAACCAATAATTTGCAGGGCTTGTTAAGTACAGGGTCACAGAAAGGTTGAAGGTCATCACTTGAAAGCACAAGGCAGATGTTTCTCTGCAGCACGTCGGAACCACCGAGAGTGGGTTATGCAATAAAACTCAAAATGACTCAAAAAGAAGGTCCTATTCTCCTATGTTTTCAATGTATTCTGAGAGAGGTGCCATACAATTATATCCTCAATGTTGGACAGTTTGACACGGTGTATAAAATAACATGGTGGTGTGGGTGGCCTGAATTGTCTCATTGCGTCCATGGTCTGATCCTGATGCCTGACGACAGTGGTGTTACTTTTCAAAAATACAGTGAGTATCTGTGGAGTGTGTGTTGTTGGTGGCTGGTTTAAGCAGCCTCACCTGGTCAGAGTTAGACTGATTAGACTCTGGGACTGGGTGAGGCTGCACACCTGTGGGGCATTGGCCAATCAGGCCCACAGGTTAAACCAGCCACCAGCAAAAACACTCGGGAGGAGTGCTAGCATGTACCACCTGCTCTGCCTGTTCAAACCACCACAAACTGACAATAAACCGGTTTAATCATCTTCCTGTTGTCCTGCTGTTGGAGAAGCCCTGGAAAGCCATGGTAGATGGCATGTGGCAGGGGAAACTGCCACCGTATCATACTACAAAAATCTGCTCATTCTGAACCTATTGATTCTTAAAGGGCCCGGTGGGATGTTGATTAGCCATTACAAGCCAGGAAGTTGTTTGTTGGACATGGCTTCACAGCATCTGTGCACCTTGACCCTCATTGAGAAGGATCAGGGATCACAAGTGGTCACAAGAGTGTCCACCCAGATGTAGGATGGATAGAGCCTACCAGTTGGTACAGTCCACTGGGTAGGCTGGTAGACTGATCTATCCATCATACATCTTGGTGGACACTCCCACTTGTGATGTCACTAGAGGGTAGATTTTGATATGGCTTGTAATCAACATCCCACCTGGTAGTAAAATAGGGCCCCTTTAACTGTTTATCACCCAACAGTGGAGCCAGTCAAATGCAGACCCACAGATCTCAGAATCAGAAGATTCTGAGGTCATCCTCATCCTGGTCCTCATCCTCCTCCTGATCCTTCTCAATGAGGGTCAAGGTGCACAGATGCTGTGAAGCCATGTCCAACAAAGAACGTCCTGCACTACTTATTACACATGTAATATTGCAGAACTCAACTTTAACGTTCAACTTTATCGACACAGAGAAAAAAGTTTCGTAATCTTTAAATCTTTAAAGAAATGTTCTTCAAAAAGGTTTTCCAGTCTCTGTATGATGGTCTTCAACAAGAAGCACGTGTCCTCAGACAGCATCCCTGTAGAGGAGACCTTGATGCATTTTAGTAATGAACGGAAACATTAACTCCTTGTGCTCCTTACAGCATTTTAGGTGAATCCAGCTGAATGCTAATGTTATCCAATGACTAAACCTTTTCAAATGTACTTCCGTCATGTTAGGTTTGAGGTGCCAGTTATGGCCGTTTGTGGAGGGAGGAAGGAGGCCAGAGGAAGTAGCGCTGTACAAATAAATGAGGACAGAGTTCAGCGTTTAGCATGTGTGCTCTGAGGCTCAACCCAGTCGGACACTAATTGCATGTTGTCCTTCTAAATGAAAAAACTGTTGTTGGAGCCGTGTGTTGATTTATGATTTACAACTGCTGATGAAATCGTTCTAATTTTCAGGCACTCAAACTCTCAAATACTCATAAAATCGGAAGATGTCCAATGGCTAAATCTCTGTGTCGGAATGCTTCGTGAGCGCTAAAGTGAATTCCACTCGCTTGCACTGGTCGTCTTGTCAAGTCACCTGACCCTAATTCAATTGAGCCTATATGGTAGAGATGATGAATTGAGAAACATGGCAAGCTAGCTTCCACTGAGATGACACAAGGGGCGCTTTGGACTCCTAACATTCTGTTCAAGGCGCTTTGGACTCCTAAAATTCTGTTTAAGGCCAAGGAGGGGATAAAGAAGCTCAATCTATGAACGCATGGCCATGTGTTAGGAGGAGACCTCATGTATAGACAGGCTGTCAATAGCAGCAAGCAGCAGATAGAGGAATCAAATCAGTGGGACCCGTGGGATCGCACGTGAACCCGGAGAGAGGTGTCTCCTCAGAAGACTGCTCTGGGCCAGGGGTCTGGATCCACCCCCCCACACACACAACCTAAAATAAATTTTTGTTTTTTAGAAGAAACTTGATTGTGCAGTCACTCCAAAATGTATTGTGTATTTTGATCGTTCTCAGCCTCACTTGTAAGTCGATGTGGATAAAGCATCATTAAAAATAAATATACGATTTAAAAAAAGATGCTGCTCAAAAACATGGGTTTTCTCAGGACTGACTATAGGCCTACTGTGTGGTGGTAATATGTATTATCAAGCTTGGTCTGCATCTGATTTCAGGAGAAGAGGACGTCTGTATGGATTCAGCTCCTTTCAACATTATTACATACAGTAAGTAAGGTCAATCGGGTTAAGCCCACCCAATTCACATGGCTATTCCGGAACAGAAGAATCACACGTTAATCACAGATGTAAGTTCCCTGGAAGTTGAATAGTTTGTTATTGGAGGTTTTGATGACATGCTATGTGATGTTTTCCAAGAAGAAAAAAAATCAGACAAGGTATTCGGGGGGGGCATTGGCTTCACTACTATGTGATTTAGTTATGGGCTGTCTCATTATCTGGGTTTGACCTCTCAGGGTCTTCATAAATAGGACATGAAACGGCCACATGGTCAAGGGCTACCAGCACTTAGGAATGAATAAACAGCTAATTTAATATCTTTAAGCCAAGCTTGGTTGGTCACGGTCATCTTCCACTACAAGGTTTCCCAGAAGACTTACAGTAGAAAGCAAATCAAATGTTGGGATCTTTTTTCAGGACAGCACTCAAAATAGATGATCAGGTTAAAAATAAAACAACTTATTTCATAGCCATGATGTCATTAGTGCCAAAACTAAAGACATCCACCTTGTTTTTGTAGGAAAAACCTTTAGTTGAGAACTCAAACTGGAAAAATGATACAATCAACATGAATGTGACGTGGTGTGTGTAATGCCAGCTGCAGGGATACAATGAATCCATTGTGGTCTACCTTGTCTAATCTACCAGTGATTTGAAATGAACCCAACTTCGCCTTTCGGGGCAAACTAATGAGGGTACTCTTATTCTGTTAAATTCAAAACTTATTCTGAATAAAACAAACGATCCATCAATCTAAACTATGGGCACTGGTGTCTTCTACACCCACGCTAGTGATAACTGGTTAGCTTCATGACATCGCAACTTTCTCTACAAAACGTTAGCACAGCAGGCCCAACCCATCCTGTTTTGCGCTCACATGCAATTCCACTGGGAATGTTTTACCTGTTGGTCAGGCACTTTACGTAGAACGTTTCCACCATATAACCACAGATGTTACTCACACGGTGACAAAAAGTACACTGGAGGACAATTAAAGGTAAAAAAACAACTTTATTTACAAACCCCCCCCCGTGTCCACAAAAACCTCAATCCAATGACTACCGTGTATAACAATGTCCGAGCATTGTGTCGAAAGGAAAGCGTGTACATCCCCCTCACCGGTGGGTAGGATGATGGGGAAAATGATTTCTGAATATTTGTGGTTGAGGTTGGGGATTTCACAGGGCCAAACTAAACACAGTGGCTCCTATCCGTCAGAATGCTTCAACCCACTTGTTTAGTCTGATCCACGGAGATGGGACTCTTAAAAAAACGTGGCCCAGGACTGGGATTAGGGCAGGGCATGTTCCTTGTTGACACCCACATAGATAAAGACCCAACTTTTATAAGAGCCAACAGACAGCAACATTTTGAGTCGTATTGGATAACAATAATTCACATATTTCTTTTGTCAGACAAGCCTTGAATCAGTGTAAGCAAGCGTACAGCAGGGGGTTACAGAGGTTTCTAGTTAGCATAGGCTGCCTAAATTTTCCACAATATTTGTACGTACTTTATCCACCACTTATTGTCAAGTGTGAGGTACAATTAACAAATTAGAAACAGAAAATATAGAAGGAAAAAAAAAAATTCGGAATTATTTCATCTGAATGAAGGCAGGCGGATGAATTAAATAACAGAAGTCCTCTGAAGAAATCCACCCGTTACCGGGCAGATTTCCAAGACTGCCATCCGTTCGCTTGTGTGAACACAAAATTGGTGTCAAAAACACAGACGAGGGTCACGGGATTCACATAAAATGTCCATAGTATAAATTGTGAGCGTAAGAGCCTGTTCTCTGCCTCCATGCGTCCGTGTGTGTGTGTGTGTGTGTGTGTGTGTGTGTGTGTGTGTGTCTGTCTGTGTGTGTGAAATCTGTCTCTGTCTCTGCGTCCCCATCTGTTGGCCGTCCGTCCAGGTGGACGCGTGAGATTAGAAGGCGTAGCGGGTTCGGATGTCCTCCAGCTTCTTTGACACCTCCGGGGGTGTCCGGTCGAGCTCCTCCGCCACACTCTTCTGCTTGTGAGGGTCCATGCTGTTAAACTGCTCACACAGGTCACCATCAATCACGTTCTGGGGACGGCAGAAACAAGAGGCTTTCAGTGCAAGGGGTCCACATCTTTAGGAGGCTTGAAAGAACAAGAACTTGCTCTCCGAGAATCGGATTGTTAGAATATCCTTGTAAAAATGCCACGATGCTATATTATTCAGCCTAGTGTCATTTTCTTTCATTTTACATCACACGTCATTTTGCGCCAAGCACAGTGACTCACTAGTGTCGGTAAACGAGCAGTTGAATCATATTTAAATTGACATTTAATGAAAACTCAACATTTCATTTTCAATAATCCATTTCGGGGGATGTTTTGGAGGACCCATTTCAGGGCTGAACCCCCCCCCCCCCGCCCGCCCCCCCAGAAAAAACCAACACTGCTTCAATTCAGTTCACTTTTGCAACAGTCAAGCAAATTGTATTGATCCTCCAACGTGGAGGGGCTCCTTGTGGTTTGTCAGTAAAGACTGTACATTCACTTTACGGGCCACAGAGCGACTCAAAATGGTCGCCTCCAGCGAGAGACAGCGCGCTGACAGATAGCGGCGGTGGGAAATTAAGGGAACCGACGGGGCCACCTCACATGGGTTCACCGCCTCGTCGGGAGAGAGGCGAACACATGTTTGTTCTTAATGTACGCAAGCGTCTTGGACAAGGCGCCTACAGCGTGAGCCGTCACTCTGTCCACACAACTGTCCCCAAAAAAAAAAGATACCCGTGTGTTCTGCTAAACAAACCGATTGGCACAGACAGCAATACAGACGGCAATACAGACCTTCACTGGGAAATAGTAGGACCTGAAGCTGAGATGGTCGCGGCCACACAGCGGCGGGAACTCTGAGCGCATGTGCATCTCCAGATGTTGGAAGAAATCGTGGTCCTGGAAAACGATGGAGGGGAGAAGGGTTAAACCGTCAGACAAAGCAGCGAAGGACACAGAGGCCGCGTTAACTGTCCAGCGTGGCCTAGGTTGTATCGTTTCGGCAGTAGCACAGATACAGTCATACATCAAGGTCTCATTACGTGTTCATCATGTCATTCAACACCCTACCGCCGCTCTCCACTGCAGTGTGCAGAAGAGAAGTCAGGCCCTTACCTCGTGTGAGGTGAAGGGGACGAGTATGCCGATTCCCCCAGACAGCGTGGTGTAGACGAGAGACTCGGACCCCCCTGGGATGAGGGTGGTCTTCTGCAGGGACAGCACCGTCTCTCCGATGTGGTAGTTCATTATTACCTCAGCCTGGGGGAGAAGGAGGAAAGGGTTGCATGTAACATGCATGCATGCATCGGCCGGTTATCATTCAGGACATTGAAGAGGGCTTCATTTCAGCATCCATTAAAAGGAATAATACAGCCTATAACATCGTGATAACATGTCTATCGGTGATCTACAACGCACCCCAGGTCCTATTTTACCGTTTTGTGTAGCATTTCATTTTGCCGCGGCTGAACTCGATTTCTGTAGACGCTACTACGTCACACAGACATTGCTGCAGTAGTTACAATGGGGTTTAATAGGAGAGTACGTCTTCAAATCGCTGTAGCATCAACCATAAGTATCACTTATTAGTTTCATTCCCATATGACAACAACTCAGGGCTTCTGTCTCAGAATCACTGCACGTTACATTTTTGCAATGTTGCTATGGCGAGAAATCAGTCATTTAGTAAGAGGACACATTTTTGGGGCATGGCTGTGATCTCCGTACAGCTGCCGAGGCATGGCCTCGTTCGAAGACGAAACGGCCTGGTAGTCACTGTAAACCCGGCCGATTTGGTCCGTTCTGGCAGCGGGGAGCCCGGATATGGCCGATGCATCTAGGTTTCGATATGCCGTCCCGGACCAGTCGGGCAGCGATTCATTGGATATCCCTTTCTTTCTTTGAGGGGAATGACCCTTTAATGACACCGAAGAAACGCCAAGTTGTTAAAAAAAGTTATTAAGATAACAAAGTTGTGTCCAATGATTCTTGGCAACATGATTACTTGGCTAAGGCGTTTGGCATGTGCAGATCTTATCACGCACGTGTGTAATTTGCTCCACTTAAAAGGGAATTTCACTTTAAAACACTTCTGGGGTAATTCAGACACTAAACTGCCTGGTTCTACTTCTTGCATTTGTAAAGGAAAGCAACAAACAGCATAAAATACGTCATATAATAAATATTGCATCAAACAAAAGATAGCAGACGTTTCGTGTTCGATTTCAACGCTAATGTTTTGCTTTGCCTTCTCCTGATTTTTCCGCGAAAAGAAATTGAAGAAGAAGAAGAAAATACCGGAAACCGTACTATGACTCTGAAAAAAAAAGGAATTTGTTTCTAACGTTTCTAGACATTTAAAATGAAATAACTAATCAAAAATCGACTAAAAATCGACGAATGTCGACACATTAATTAGAAGGACAATATCATCATCATGTCATGAGAAGCAGGGACGCGTGTTCTAACTACATTAGACTACATCCAACTCGAATGAGTTGGATGGGGAGGGGGGGGTTGCTCACACGGGTATCAAATATCTAAATATTGAAGCAAGCAACTTAAAAACTATCTGGGGTGCACACAAAAGCCCGGGTAGGTGTGAAAATGACCCCAGAAGTGTTTTAAAGTGAAATTCCCCTTTAAAGAATAGCCTAAAGAAACAGCAGTGACAGATTATCTACAAAAAAAAAAAAGATTCGTTTCTGAGATTAGAAGAAGCAAGACAAGAGATTATCTCTAATAATTCAATATTAAATAGGTTAAAAAATATATATATCCTACAATAAATGCCTACTTTGATTTATTAAATGAACAGATTCCCAAATTCCCAGACGGAAAGCACAAAAATACATTAAGGAAAATCCAACTGCCGTAGCATCGGGCCTCGACGAGATTAGCTACTGTAGCTGAAGGGCGGCTCCAAGAAACGTTTATAATTTTGAAATCAGACAAGGGAACAGCCAACACAAAACAAAAACAGGAGTTTGTCGGTGTTTTGAATCACACGGTAGACGCCAGAAGTGTTGAGTTTGTGTTCCAGAAACGGCAGGGCAGCCTTCGTACACTAATGGCACAGAATACCCCCAACAGACACCCGCCTACAGCCGACCACAGACCACAGACCCATGACCACCTAAACACCAGGGACGGATGACGGTCATGGTGGGGGGAATCATTACAGAGGAATGGGATAGTGCTGCAGGAAACCTGAAGGAGTTTGGTTTCCAGAGGGTAAACCAACACCCTCCCAATATAATGAGCAAAAAACATAAAACCTGGAACTGTGGTCGGGATGGGTCAGAAGAAATAAACATCACTGAGCAGGGATACCGCTAGAGAAATGCGTATGAATGTGAAACGTGCACAAGACACAACCCCTGCTAAGCTTTTCAAAAAGGGCAGGACAGAGTCACTTTTCAGCAGTTTAAAGGCCATACGCTCACACATTTCAGTTGTTGTCGGGAAATAAAAGGCAAATTCCAACACACTTCATGTCCCAACTATTTTGGCCACGGCCGGTTTCACCCGCCACCCACCCACACCCACCCACACCCACACACAAAGCTGACAGAAATGCAACACACATCAAGCTCACATCTCACATCTGCCACAAAGCTTGGCCGAGTGGAGGAGAATGTAAATCCACCCGGAAAGAACAGAGGAGGAAAACGCTGACGTAGACACGCACACACTTAGAACAGCTGACAAACACTTGATGGATAAGACCGGCGGCTCAGGGGCTTTCCCTCGTCCGTCGGCCACCTCGACTTCTCTTTACGCTTATTGAGACAGATGCAGGGGCCAGTTACACGGGCATTATCGTAATTAGGATTTCAAAGGGCATGCCTCGCATGTCTCGGTTCGAGCGATTTTGTTCTGAGCGGGCGAGGAAGTGTAATTAGGATTTCAAAGGGGAAGGGGAGAAAAAAAATACAGTGAGGGAGAGGACAGGGTCACGGGAATAGGGGTGCCATGTGGCATCTTGTCGTGTTGGCGGGTGGGGGGGGGAGGAGGAGGAGGAGGAGGGGTGTGTGAGGTACCTTCTGTGAGGCGCCGTTGAGAAGGCCTCGGTCCCACAGAGCTTTGTTTCCTGTCGGGTCCTCGTCCACGTCGTCACTGGTGTTTGGGGGAAGACGCACCTTGACAGAAAAGCAGACATAAATCTTCTTGCCGATTGCGTCTCTCCCTCAGCAGAACATTCACGTGATGTCCCTTTCTCAGCATGCAAAGGAGACGTCTCGGTTTACAAGACAGGAATATTGACGAGGAACAGCACAGAGGGTCAAACCCTTATTATTAGGATTCCAGCGAAGTTAAATAAGGAAATCCAGTGGTTTATTTATAAGAAATACATGCGTCCAGATAATCCATTTGTTCACTTGGGTTGATAAAAAAAAATGAATTACAAGAAGTTGAAAGGCCGCTTTTACATGGCCCTCGTTTTTCGGAGAAATTAATGTGAACCGGGAATGTGTCTAATTTAATGCTTGCACAGCTAATTAAATTCCTCTGACCCAATTACACAAAAAGGTATTTTCTGCTCCGGCTTGGGCTCGTCTCCTCACATCCTCTAAAGCAATTAAACATCACGCACAGGCTCAAGACACAGGCCGAGTATCCCTCCTTCCAACACCGCAGCCCTAATTCACTTAGCCCCCAAAACCACTTCTAAATGGATACCGGTACTAAATTATGAAATACTAGCGTATCATTACGGCTTGACGTTTTTCCGGTATTGCTATCGGCGAGGACACCCCCAACCCGGGTCCCGGCCCCGCGAGGACACCCCCCAACCCGGGTCCCGGCCCCGCGAGGACACCCCCCAACCCGGGTCCCGGCCCCGCGAGGACACCCCCAACCCGGGTCCCGGCCCCGCGAGGACAGCCCCAATGCGACACACCGACCATGACAGCGAATCGTATGGCGTGCTTATATATTCTTTCTATTTCTTTGGTGTGCTGAAATATTTTTGGGTAATTTTATTCTTTATTCTTCTTTTATTTTCTCTTCATTTGCGTGGCTGATTTTGTTTTGAGAACACACGGCTAACTTAGACATTAGACTGACAAGACAGTGTAATCTCAAGCTGCGTCTTGCATTTGGAAGATGTATCTATGTATTCATCAAGTCACATGTCAGTTACGATCAGAACACGCGATTCCAAGTTTAGTATATTATGGCCCAGACAGAACGGCTGTAGAGTTTTTTGTTTGCGGGGTTAAACAAGGAAAGGCCTACGTTGTTTAGTAGGAGATAAGGTAGGATATAATAACAATGGCAACAATGACATTAGCCTTGTTAATTGTATAATTATATGAAGCAACGAATAATAACGAATCAAGCAGTTGAGAACTCTACTCTGCACGTATGGCGATGTGTGTCCGACACAACAACACACACATACTTATTGTATTTAGCTTTATCTTAAAGCCCATCGGAAAATTTTATTTGATTCGTTTAAGAGACATTTCATATATTTGGTTTGTTTCAGACAGACGGAACACACACAATTATATCCGCGAGGAAGAACTCAGTTCGACGTTCAATATTCCCTTTTTCGCTTCCTAATCTCCATCTCCACATTCATAGAATCTGTCCTTTTTCAACGAGCTAATTTGATTTGCAAGCGAATATCGTCAAACTGAAATCACAGCGGTGCGCTTCTATCTAAACCGTCATTAACCTTTTTAACTATAGTTATAGTAATGAACGAATAATAACTAATCAAGCTGTTGACAACTCTAGCCATACTCTGCGTGCATGCCGATGCGTCTCAGACACAACGCAGTCATTGTATCTAGCGTTAGGCCTATAGTACAATTTGAGAGACATTCGTTTGAGAGACACTTAATAGATTTGGTACGGGCCTACTTAATATATTGTACATAATATATACTGCAGTCTTTTTTGTCATGCAAGTCGTTCTTTCGCACGGTTGGGGTGGATCCGTTACAGGTTTAACTCTAGGCTTCACCGTTCCTTTAGGTTTGCTTTGCACAGCTTATTATTTATTTGAAAGAATGTTGTTATTCCGCTCTAGTGAGTTTTTTTTTAATGTCATATGGACTTATACATTAACTATACAAAAATAGAGTATAAAAACAGCATAAATAAGAGCAGCAGCAGCAGCAGTAGTACCGATGAAATCCTGACGACGCCCGCCCCGACTTACGATGCTAATGTTGCCGAACTTGTCTGCCGAGGCCATGGTGTCGTAGTCCAGCAGGCAGGCGGTGGTCACCCAGCGGGGGTGCGTGTCATCGGCGAACACGATCAGCTGGTTCTCGGTGCGGCGGTAGCGCACCCAGAAGAGGCTCTCCTGCACGTCCGTCACCACCACACGCTGGCCGATGGTGTGGATGCTGGTCACCAGGTTTGGAATGTGCTGGAAGGGGAGCAGAGTGGGGGGGCGGGGGGTGGGGATGGGGAAAATCACGTTGACGGAGTAAAATACAGTGGCCAAATACCATTCAGAGTTGGCATCTTCTGGAACAGTCAAAATCACAACATCTGGATTTTTATTAAGTTTATGTATGGGTGTGAAACTGTTCTATATTCGGTACCAAATTGTCCAATCACTGAAAATGAATTCTAGTGAGTTTTTAAAAAAAGAAATTAGATTTCATAAAAAAAAATTCTGAGAGAAGGCATGTTGCAGACTTTGATGTTGAGTTGAAAAAAAAAGTGTAAATAAATCTGCAAATGTGTATAACAGCCATTGACTGAATAACAAGAACGCAGACAGAATGCACACGAGAAGCACATTGCAAGTTCAGTCAAAGCAAGGCGTCAACAAAAGGTCTTCAAGGTCTGTGGCGGGTTCTCACTTCTTCCTGCTTAATAAATAACTTACCTTGTTCTCACACTTCCTTAGCAGTTTCTTCTTGCCGAGGTCGTAAATCCTCAGCAGTTTACCAACGCCCACCAGGACACGCCCCTGGAATGGAGCAATGGCCAATGGCACGTCTTCCACCGGAGTCTGCCAATCGAAAAGCATCACAAAAGACACTTAGCTGAAGACAAGATTATCCCTTGATATTATAACCGGCAGCGGTAATTTAATAATGCTGATGAACATGTTTGGTGTTTTTTGCTAGGACTCATAACAACAACCAAAAGGGCTGATGAATGCCTGAGTCACAACCACCAGGGGTGAGGCTCCCAGGGCCTCTGAAACCCTAACCTCTGACCTTTTGTGACTGTGGTTGATCAGTGGTGATGGGCCGACCATAATAACCTGGTTGTGACGCAGAGGAAGTGACACCGTTGAACATATTTGTATGTACGCGTGTTCCTGTTTTAGTACGCAATTTTCGCCATGACTGGAACTAAGTGTTCAATACAGCCATGCTGCTTATGACTAATTTCCCTGTCTTAATCAACTTCAGTTGAGGGAACATGTGAGCTACAAAAGCCCCATGATCAACAAGTTGGCATGACCAATTTGGAGGAGGGGGGCGGGGGGATTCCAACAGTTATCTCAGTCTCCCATTTCCTCTTCATACCGCAACACAGATTAAAATACCCGAGGGATTGAAGTCAAAATTTCACCTTAGCACCAGCACCGTGGTTAAAGGCGGCCTCTCTTTCGGTTATTACAGAAAAACTCTGTTTAATGAGCTAATCTCATTGAGGGCCGATGCTGGATGATGGATTTTCCTATTATTGTCTTGCGTCATTTAATAAATCAAAGTAGGCATTTATTGTAGGAATTCTTTCAATGATACCGTCAAAAGTATTAAACGCAGGAACTATTGATGTAGACAGTTGGATTTAGATTTGTTTGAATTTACAAAACGAAGGTATACGTACACACAATAGGTATTCACAGTGAAACTGGATACCTATTGTTATTCTAGGGATTATTATTCTTATTCTTGATTGGTAACGCATAGCTCAGCCCGATTGCAAAGCAGGTCTCCAAAAGGTTTGGTACCACTTCACCTATAGGGGGCACTATAACTTGCAGTCAAAGTTAATCGCTCAGCCCTGCAGCTCCAATGGATGAAAATGTCTGAACATTTTAGTATATAGCCCTTATTTTACATGCTGAACATTTTTGCCTCTGGATGCATACGGTCTGTCTGGATAGATTTTTCTGTACAGTGAAAGTTTTGGGAAAACTGGGAAATCAAAATAACCACCAGTCCAAATTACGCCAAATTTGGTACATATGCTCTATGGACGATTCTGATTGTCTGAAAATCCTATTTGGAATTTTGATTGGATAAAAAAAAAAATGGCAGAGTTATGCGGAAATCAAAATATTGAATAGTCACACAATAACAATAATCTTGTTAAGGGGTATGTTTTCTATGTGCATACCAAGTTTCAAGGCCCTGGCACCTTCTGAAGCGAAGTTGTGATTGATAGAATAATGTTCGCTAATGTACATAATTTAATTTCTGCATAACTCAATAAACATTTTTCAACATTTTTCACATCCTAAAACAGTGGTTCCCAAAGTGGGGGGCGCAGAGCTATTGCAGGGGGGGCGCGGCAAGGCAAATGAATGAGACATGCTTGAGCCCTGCTAACATGGACAACTTTGTGACGAGGCTCCCAGCTAAAGCAGAGGATGAATCCTCACCAAATGTGCCAGCTTCCCAAGCAAAAGTCAAGACAAGAAAATATGATGAGGCATATATCGCCTTCGGCTTCACCAGTACAACGGTGGGTAACGAGGAGAGACCACAGTGTGTTGTGTGTCTGAAAATACTAGCTTGTGACTGTTTGAAACCGAACAAGTTAAAACGCCACTTGGAGACAACACACCCGGAGCACAAAGACAAACCAGTTGATTACTTTAGAAAAAGACTCATAAACTGTCGCGCACAGCAGAGTCACTTCACTAAAGCTGCATCTGTGCCTTTAAATGCTCAACTCGCCTCATATAAAGTTGCCTACAGAGTTGCTCAGTGTAAAAAGCCGCACACTATAGCCGAGGAATTAATACTTCCCTCTGCTATCGATATGGTTTCCACAATGATCGATGAAGCAACAGCCAGCAAGCTAAAGGCTATTCCTCTGTCAAATAACACTATCGCAAGGCGCATTAATGATATGTCAAACGACATAGAGGAGCAGCTTAATGACAAGTTACGAGACAGCCGCTTTGCTCTGCAGATGGATGAAGCGACTGACAGTAACAAAGACTGTTTACTGATATCGTACGTCAGATTCATTGATGGCGATGATTTGAGGGAGGATCTGCTTTTCTGCAAACAAGTTACTACCAGAGCCACTGCAGACGAACTGTTCAAAATCATTGACATTTACTTGAGAGAGGCCGATCTGAAATGGGAGGACTGTGTGGGGATCTGCACCGACGGGGCTCAGGCAATGGCTGGGAAACGAGCTGGGCTGCAAGCGCTCATTAAGCGCGTTTCCCCCGATGTGCAGTGGACACACTGTATGATACACCGAGAGGCGCTGGCGTCTAAACAGCTGAGTCCCGAGCTGAACGATGTAATGACGGACATCATTGCCACAGTAAACTACATCAAAACACGACCTGTCAAAGCCAGGATTTTTTCTGCACTGTGTGAGGAAATGGGCTCCGATCACACAGCTGTTTTGTTTCACAGCGAGGCGCGATGGCTGTCACGTGGGAAGGTCCTATCCAGGGTCTTTGAACTGCGAGATGAGATCCGCATCTTTTTGGAGGAAGAGGGT
>OOFB01032216.1:0-21906 GCA_900323305.1 Trachyrincus murrayi | reverse complement strand
TCAGACTCAAGCTGACCTCCAAGTGTACTTCTGGCCCTCAGAGTTGACCGACGGCCCTTTGAATTCCTCCCTCGTGTTTTTGTTTGTGCAGAGAGCATGTTATTGTTTTGTGTTCACCACATCTGGATTGACACCAATGGGGGCCTTGGAGGGGCTCCAGTACTGTTTCTCAGCCAAAAATGGAACATCAGGATCCAGATAAGGAAAATATGTGTTTAACTGCTGTAATATAGCCAGATTTTGATTGTATTTGTTAATACCTGTTTACTATGATGATATGCTTGTGGCAGACAAAGAGCAGTATTTATGAATGTACACCGGAGGAAAATAAAGACTAGAGGCCCTTAACGGTTATTCATCTGTCCTTAATCATATGCCTCAGTAATGTGCGTCATAGCGCGTTTTTTGTTGTGCAGGAGAGGCAGACAAACCACACTCTACTGACCTCTAGTGTTGAAAACAAATCATTGCATGATATTCTTGACAAAATAATTGTGGTCATTAGGGTTTGATTGGTTGATTTTTCACGACGTGTCATCTACTCTTTTTCATTATTAATCAATCGTTTTGGGTTTATTTTGATGTACTGCACAGGATATCTTTGTATTGCGAAATCAGCCAGTAGCCACTGCATGCTTTGGCAGGCAGTTCAGTTTGGTTGTTGTTGAGCTGAAGATAAAACCATTGGAGTGACATGCAAGAGCAATCAAGCCAACAAAGATGGCATGCCCCGCTAGGGCTGGGCGATATGCCAAAATATTATATCCCCATATAGGTAATTTAATAACTCGATAATGAGCAGGTTTTCTGCTAATTCAATAAATAAATAGTCTATATAAAATAACCACATGGTAAATGTTTTGTATACTGTGTGAATTAAATACTTGACAAATTAAAAGTACCGAGTATTTTCTCATTATATTAAGACCTTAATAATACAACAACTACTGTAGAACAGTCTGGTAAGTTCAGAAAATGACATCACTTTACTGTAGTGCAGCCTTTACAACCAGGAAAAGACGACACTTCGATATATTGCCCAGCCCTAACTAGAGCAATGCATGGCTTTCTCTGTTGAAAATGCTTGTTTTTCAGATTGAAGTGGGTTCATGCTTACTAATTGTCTTTCATTCTTTTCTGTCGTCCATCTTATTTCTCAGTGGTGCAGAGGATGGATAACGTCACAGACGGCATACAAAATTATGGAGGTAAACTACCAATCTGAGCCCCACTGAGACCAGTCATGTGTCTGCCTTTTTCTGTGTCTGAAGCAGAAACAAAATACATCTGTGAGGCATTCTCATATGATCAATCCTGGTTGTGTACTATACGTCTGACTTGATCACAATATATTGTGATGCTGTCCTTTCAGAGGACCATACCAGCGAGAAGTCGGTGAACGCCACCAGTGCAATCCAGACGTTCCAGTCTGACCTCCAGACCTTACAGAGCCAGCTGCACGACATCGCCCAGCAGGCGAGCGCCAACCAGGCCCTGCTGGACGAGCTGCAGGAGACGGGCGAGGACATGCAAAGCGGCCATGTGTCCCTGCAGAGCGTCGTCGATGGCAACGCGGCATCCCTGCGCGGGGTCAACCGAACTCTGACCTCGTACAGCAGCACCATCGAAGACCTGCAGACGGACACGGCGTGGCTGCAGTCGGAGCTCCAGGGCCAGGCCAAAGACCAGGGACAGGCGGTGGTCAGCATCAACGCCCTCAACATCACACAGGCCCAGCAGCGCAGTCTGCTCAGCGCCCTCCAGAAGACCGCGGACGACACGGGTCAAGCCGTGCAGAAGCTGAAGAACGACTACCAGGGCCTGCAGCAGACCGCCAGGCAGACGCAGGCCGACACTAACTGGCTGAAGGAGAAGGTCCAAAACCTCCACGTCGTGGCGGCCAACAACTCGATGCTGGCCCGCTCCAATGGCGACGCCTTGGAGGACATGGGGTCCCAGCTCAGCTTGCTGGCCCACCAGATACAGAACGCATCCTCCGTGACGGACGGACACGACCAAAGCCTCCGTGAGCTCATGGACCGCCAGCGAGATCACGACAATACCACCTCGGTGCAGTTTGACGAGATGGAGGTGCGGCTGGACAGACACGAGAGCGACATGGACCGTGTGACGGGAAACGTGAGCTTCGCCTCGCAGCTCCTGGGGGCCATCAGCTCCGACCTCAACGGCCTCAGGACCTGCGCTGAGACAGTGGCGCGCCACTCGGACCTGCTGCTGGGCCTGAACGGCAGCGTGACTGAGGCCAAGGCGGACAGCGGTGAGCTGCGGTCCCAGCAGGACGAGCTGGCGGCCAGGCTGGACAGAGAGGTCAGCAGCCTGTCTGTGGTGATGGAGGAGCTGAAGCTGGTGGACAGCAAGCACTCACACCTCATCACCAACTTCACCATCCTGCAGGGTAAGAACAGGAGAGCTGGGTCGCTGCTGTACTCGATTTACATTATTTACTTAGTCGAAAAAACTATTTACAATTTGTGTCCAGGACCTTCTGTAATGATACTTATTTAACCTTGGTGGAGTCTCACCATGTCTTGAAACGTTTGTGTGCATTATCTAATATAAAAATAATAATAATAATAATAAAAAAATAATAATAATAACTAAAGTGGGCATCTGTTGTTATGACATTCTAGGTCCCCCCGGTCCAAAAGGCCCCAGAGGTGACAGGGGACCGCAGGGCCCTGTGGGCCAGTTGGGACAGAAGGGTGACAGAGGGGACAAAGGCATGATAGGAGTGGCCGGACCTAAAGGAGAAAAGGGGGCTGCAGGACCATCAGGGGCGCCGGGTTCTAAGGGAGTACCCGGGAGCAGGGGCATCCCTGGCACTAAAGGGTCCCGCGGGTCGGCTGGTCGGTCAGGCACCGGGGGGGAGAAGGGAGAGCCTGGCGCTCCAGGGCTTATTGGCAGGGATGGACAGATGGGGCCACAGGGACCACAAGGGTCTCAGGGGCCACGAGGACTTGTCGGGACGCCGGGGTTGGAGGGACATCACGGGCCCATCGGCCCCTCTGGTCCACGGGGGATGCCAGGGCTTCCAGCGGATCCTCCTGTGCCACACCGACCCCATGTACCCCCACAAACTCCCGAGCAGACCAAACCCCCTCAACCCCCCAAGCTGGCCGTGGAACCAGAGATCCCCTTTGTGTCCCAACAGGTGCAGCCTCCCGCTGTCACTCCCCCTGCGCCTCGTGAGTGAAACCATTACAAGTCATTATTGGGCAACAAATACTGCTCTACGTGTATTATCAAGGTGCAACTTCATTATATACATCATTTTGTATTGTACATTTCAGGCTGCCCACCTCAATGGACATCATTTGGAGACAGCTGCTACTACTTCTCCTCTGGTGCACAGAAGTTCAATTTTGATGAAACCAAGGAGTTTTGTACCAACATGTCATCCTCCATGGTCATGATCAACACCAATGAGGAGCAGGTAGATCAAAGCTGACCGGCCCGATGACGTTAATCACGTTGTTGTGTTTTCCTGTAGGTGAAAACATGTCGATTTCAACACGTTGAAATAGTAAGGATATGTTGACTTTAATGGAGTCGTGTGCCAAGCCAACGACATCATTAAACGCGTCTGTTCTTTTTCAGCAATGGGTGAAAAAGAAGATTGCCGGCAAGGGCTATTTCTGGCTGGGCTTGACGGACAGGGAGGAGGAGAACGTCTGGAAGTGGGTCGATGGAACCCAACCGGTTTTCACGTGAGTCGCTCACCTGGGAGTGAAATCAATTCAATCAATTCACTAAATCGGTCACGTATAGCGAGCAATAATAAGCCTGCTTTTTTTTTCTCCCCCTCCGAGCTGATGATAGAAGTGATGATCTGTGTTGTGGTTCCAGCAAGTGGAAAGCGGGCCAGCCCGACAACTGGGCCCATGGCCACGAGGAGGGAGAGGACTGCGCCGGCCTCATCCACGAGGCCAACTGGAACGACTTCTTCTGCACGGACCGCATCGGCTTCATCTGTGAACAGACGACCAGCTGTCAGTAGACTTTGAGCGCCGATTACCTCGTCTTGTTGATTCGAGCTTGTTGATAGATCTGCACATTCCAATGTGGTATTGTGTACTCCTATTGTTTTTTTTTTTTTCACCTTATTAAAGTTTCAAGGCCATGATGAACAGTTACCCCCTAATAGCGCTGTGTCCTCGTATCATTAGTGCCTTTGTGTTTTCTTATTTATGTGCACATGAAAATTAACTACACGTTTGTTTGTTTGTTTGTTTGTTTCCTGTTTTTCCCCAAAGCAGTGAGCATGCCGGTCTTATAGCATCTGTCTCCGAGGACAAGGCCTATCTCTGGGAAGAGCTGAAGAAGAAGAAGATAAGCAGGGATGATGAAGGACTGAAAGAGATCTTTTAGATTACTAGAGGACACAGATACCCGCCAGCCCGGCCCAGCATCACGAGGACTAGGACCGGGCCCGATGTCACTGTTTCTAAAGACATTTTGCTTTGTAAAGTCAAAGTGCAGAAATCCACTTGTACTGATACAATATTTGTACTAAAGATTGAATGAGAATGTAGTCCTTTGATTCAGTACTTAATCTGCTACGGTTGCAGCCGCTGTTGTATAGTTGATTGTGTAAATAATACTTAACTAAATGGTGCAGTGTCATCAATGGAATATCATATTTTAACTGGTTAATGTTTTACTGGTTTACTTTATTCTCAGTTTTTTTGTTGATTACACCTATTTTGTATAATAAAGCATCACTATTTTTGTAATGGTTCAGATATAGTCCACATATTGATGTGTTCAAAATAAACAAGAATGAAAAATGTCACGTCAAAAGATCTTGCTCCCATCTTTCAACCCGTCAAATGTACAAAACTGAAAGGTTAGTGAGACTTGGTTAGACACAATAACAAACAGGCCAGATCAAAGCGAAAGGTAAAGAGAAAAGTTGCATTTCTCTGTAGGGATCCTTTCCATAATGTTGTCTAACACCAAAGGGTTACAATGCAGACGTTTGACCCAAAATGTAAGTTAAAGTTAGACCCAAAATTATGGGGAAAAATCCCAAAGTTATCCTTTAAAAGCAGAGGTGCGTAGTAACGCGTTATATTTACTCCGTTACATTTACTTAATTAACTTTTTTTTTAATGAATTGTACTTGTAAGAGTAGTTTTAATGCAAACATACTTTTCATTTTTAGTATACTCAAGTATATTTGTGAAGGACATTTTTTCACTTTTACTTTGTTATATTGGCGACACTTGCGCTTGTCCTACGACGACTCTGTGGAAAAGGGTCAATACGCGCACATACGCAAATAAACGGTCTCCTATGGAATACATTGATTCAATATAAAAAAATTAACGCGTTACATTACAACACACGGTTTGACCAAATTTTCCTGATTTTGGAGTAAAGTTACATTAAACATACAGAAGACCAAATAACGACGTGACATCGTGTGTGTGTGTGTGTGTACGGTGGAGAGTTCCCCGATTACCCACAATGCTTAGCGCGTCGCCGTCTGTTAAAGGGATGACTGTGTAGCTTTCGCTAGCTCCGAGCAATTTTGATCTATCTATTATTAAGTTAACGGTATTATGAATCGCGTTGTATAACATTGCATACGTAAGCGAAAGACACAAAAGGGAGGAAGGGCGGAATCTGTTTGTCAAACACGTCGGCGATGCCTCTCTTCACGACCAATCCATTTGACCAAGATGTTGGTGAGTTAACGGTTTACGTTACACGGTGAACCGTTAGCTGCTAGCTGCTAGCAGCTAACGAGCTAACTTAGTTCTGTTAGCCTACATTGTTGTTATTGTTTTACACCGGCGTTGACGATCACTGTGTGTGTGTTCACACGTGTCTTTGTCCTTGCCTATTTAGTCAAATTACAACAATTGCCATAGGTTTCGCAACACGTCAGTCTTTGGATGCACTGGAATCAATTACAGTGAAATCAATTACAGTGAAATCAATTGTGTGCGAGCTATGTTATGAAACCGTACAGTCACTGAGTAAAATGATGGGGGTTGTGTGTGTACATACGTCTGTGATCTTGGTTCACGTGTACATGATATTGTGATGAAAACTGACGCTGGTCTGACGCACAGTTTGCACTGTAGTAAATGATCCTCCCCTATTTACACCCCTTTTTTAGGTAGGTGTGTGTGTGGTAAATTGGACAAACCCGTGACATCATCTAAAACCCTTTGCTTACGCCGTTGTTGAAACGAGCATCCGAAATCGTCATCGAGTCATGTTTATTAATACCTTACTGGATTGGTCTAGATGTGTCTGTCACTGGTTTGCTGACGGATAATGTGGACCTGTGTATATGTGGGGAAACCACAATGACGTGCACTAGTTCCTCTGCACACTTCATGTGGTTTACCACATGTGTCATTGCATACACAATGTGCACACATGAAGTGAGAGCAAAGCACTCACTATCACCAAAGCACAAAACAAAACATCATGCTATTTCTAAATTCGTGAATGTCAATGTTTCAAGTGAAATGTGTATCTATTAAAAAAAATCTATTCAAGAAACCTGATAACAGTTTAACTGTTTTCCTCCCTGCAGAGAAAGCAACCAGTGAGATGAACACAGCTGAGGACTGGGGCCTCATTTTGGACATCTGTGATAAAATAGGACAGTCTCGCACTGGGTGGGTTTCCATTGTCGTCAACTAACATGATAATTGTATTGACAAAAGCCATTTCCCAAAGGCCACAGTGTGTCTTTCAGTTGCATGGCCAAGAAGCCCATAAAACAAGAATGAGCATTGCTTGGTAACCTTTGAATTAAGGGCTAGTGTTTGCGATTATGCTTCTTTGTCACTCACTGATCACTGGACCTTCATTGAGTTTTGACCTTTTTTTATCATTGCGTTCCAGACCTAAAGAATGTCTTCGCTCGATAATGAGACGAGTGAACCACAAGGACCCTCATGTGGCCATGCAGGCACTGACCGTAAGCACATTTATTTGGCGGCCCTCTAGTTCAAAACCTCTGTTAGCATGTACCAATTTAATGCAATGCTGTAGTCCTAATTACTAGCACAAGTGATTACTCGTCTTCTTATACAAACATGTAATTACAGTGGCATATAATGTAGTGTATAATGTAATTTATCTGTAATTATCAAAACATTATAATGACTTCCCCTAATGATGGTTCACCTTTTGTTATATATTCATAATATAACATTGATGGTGCATAGGGAATTGTCTGAGGTAAATCTAAAGAAAAAGTATTTAACATTTATTTTAGAATTGTTACCAATTCATTCCCTCTGCCATTATCCTGGCAGCTTCTCGGTGCCTGTGTTTCAAACTGTGGGAAAATATTTCACTTGGAGGTCTGCTCCAGAGAGTTTGCGAGTGAAGTCAGCAATGTCCTAAACAAGGTAAGATAGCTGTGGATCTTTTTATTTAAATAAATTCTGTCTGACAAAATGCGCACTGCTTCATTTTGCTTGTATGAATCACAATGCACCAAGCCACTTTCATAACGTGTGTGTGTGTGTGTGTGTGTGTGTGTGTGTGTGTGTGTGTGTGTGTGTGTGTGTGTGCGAGCGCATGCACGTCATCAGGGCCACCCGAAAGTGTGTGAGAAGCTCAAGGCCCTGATGGTTGAGTGGGCGGAAGACTTCCGGAACGATCCTCAGCTCAGCCTCATCTCGGCCATGATTAAGAACCTCAGAGAGCAGGGCGTCACCTTCCCTGCCGTGGGCTCCCAGGTAGCGCTGCTGCAAACGACCACTAGTACTCACTTTACCCAAAATACGCCGCACACTGACTTGTCGCTTTCTTTGGTCTCGGTTTCAGCAAAGTAGTAGTTGAGAGTGCTTTGATTTAGCGCCCTTTGATGGCTGTTTTGGTTTTGTGGTACACACTGACTGTGGCTCTAATCATTGGTTTTAGGCTGCAGAACAAGCAAAGGCAAGCCCTGCGTTGGTGGCTAAGGACCCCGCAACCTCCACGAACAAAAAGGAAGAGGAAGACCTGGCCAAAGGTAAAAGCTTGATAAAGGTCTTGGACTTGTGACAGAACAAGGTATTGTTCCGTAATGCTAGCATCTGGACCGTGTATTGTTTGATTAGAGTTTTTTGGTATTTCCTGCATCCCTAATGATAACTACCAACAACCGTTGGACTATTGCACAACTGTGCAATAGTAAACGGCGCTAAAGAGCGCGCTGATTTTTAACGTCATCGACTCAAGACAAGCGTCATCAGTTCAAGTCAAACCGAGTCAAGCCAAGCCAGCGCATGTGTATGGAAAAGGGCCACTATTGACCCAGCTACCTCGGGTCTGTCCACAGCCATCGAGTTGTCGCTGAAGGAGCAGCGGCCGCAGCCCCAGGGCTCTCTGTCCAGCCTCTACCCGAGCGCCTCCGGCCTGCTCTCCTCCCACAAGGCGGACGGCAGGAAGGTGCGCGCCATTTACGACTTTGAGGCGGCCGAGGACAACGAACTCACCTTCAAGTCCGGGGAGATCATCACCATCCTGGATGACAGGTGAACTTGATGACTCACACACACACTCACAGTCATGGGATTATGGGATTAGTCCTCATCGACGATGCCCTCCTAATCACGATTGAGCTGTATGCTGGCTTTCCTTCAGTGATTTCAGTAACGGTCTCCTCGATTTTAATGTTGATCGATGGACAAGTATTCACATGAGAGATTAGCGTCGAACATTAGTGTCCATCAAGTGTGAGAAGGACTTAAAAATAGGCCTAGTTCATTTGGGCCTCTGTGATTGGCCCCCTCTGCTCTATTGTAAAGGTCATGCAGATAGACCCAATCCAATAGCGACAATAAATAATTAAGTCCTTCAGTTTGAATCACTTTCACCTTTTTGACATGTTTTGTTGGTGATTTGGGTTCATATACTACCCGTTGTTTGCCTGCGTCCTGTCTGATATCAGGCTAACCTGTTGTACCAACACCTGTAAAAGATCCAGTGGTTCTGATGGTGTTTTTGGTTTTCTTTCTTATTTGACTACAGTGACCCCAACTGGTGGAAAGGGGAAACGTACCAGGGAGTGGGTCTCTTCCCCTCAAACTTTGTCACTGCGGACCTTACTGCAGAGCCAGAGATGAGTGAGTACACACCGTCCACTTTGATTTGCCCACATCCACTTTCACTTGTCCATTAGCACTATTTCCTTATTGATCCCACTCATGAAAATACCTTTTATCAGTAGGAGCCCTGGAGCAATCCAAGACAAAACAAAGCACAATTGTAGACACGGCTCCTATCAATCCCTTTGTATACAGATAGTTAAGCCCTTGTATACCATTGATGGGAAAGGGTTGAGTCCACCCTCCTTCCACCCCTCCTCCGCTGCTCCGGTTCCCAGCGTGGGTTTATCTCAGGTCAGCTGCAGTTCAGCTTTGATGGGCACGACGAGGATGAGGATGGCTGCTGGCTGTACGTAGGCGTCTGCGAAGGGATCCGATTGGTTTTTACTAGCGGGGGTGCGCTACGGTGACGCAAACTTTTCAGCCTTTCGAGATCGCAAAGTAGTTTGTACTGCTTGTGATACGTTTCGATATGCTTTCATTTCAAGTGAGTGAATGAGATGAAATAGTTCTGGAAACTCATGGTTTGGTCAAGCCAAACGCAATGCCCCTGGTACCGCCGCTGCTAGTAACCATGAAGTCACACCAGAACACATTTACCAGTAGTAATATCCCCTTGATATCCTCAGCTTTGGGAAAGACTGGGAAAAGCCTGGCCTTTATCATCATTTATAGATATTGGGTTTCTTTACTGTCTTTATTAGCAAGAGTGTAGTCATTCATCATACACTGTGCTCCAAGTTTGAGTGTTTATTACTATTGTGCTTCATTTATTTCCTTAAGTCCTTAAGTTGTTTTTCTGTAATCTGCAGTCAAGACGGAGAAGAAGTCTGTGCAGTTCAGCGAAGAAGTCCAGGTGGAGACCCTAGAGCCCGATCCAGAGCCTGTATATATAGACGAGGTAACGCACCCTGGCAGACCCTTCATTGGTACATTTGTAAAAGTATTTTTCTTTTGGGCGTGAATCTTATGTCTGAAATCCCTCATTTGTTTCATTTGACTTTTGTTTTTCTCTCTCAGGAGAAAATGGACCAGCTACTGCAGATGATTCAGAGTGCCGACCCCACGGATAACCAGTCAGACGCTGTTGAACTGCTACAGCTGGAAGGTAAGGACCCAACCTGACGTTATGCGTATGTTACACATATCGAGAAAAATACAACCTGGAATGTATTGTAGATGGGCCTCACGTTTTAACTTAAAATCAGATGTTTTTGGTAGTGTAGGGAGTTTATTTAAAGATTTGTCATAAGAGCTCGGCGTCTTGTTAAGTCCATTTCTACTGTTAAACAGTTTAAAAGGCTTTGTGCACGCAGCCCCGCTTCACAGGCGCTCTGAGTAGTTTGCACAAAGCACCCTGCCAAGGCATTTCTGAAGCGTCTGCATCTGTTATGACGCAGTTCACGGTGATCGGCTCGTGAAGGGGTTTCTTCTGTTGTGTGTATCTTCAAAGTAGCATGTTGCTTTTGGAATGCACTTTAGTTATGATTTTTTTGTTTATACTAGTGATGTGCAACTTTTGAAAGGAACATTATAAAGCTGTGCAGTACAGGATTAACGTCAACGATGCTGAACCTCATGTCTGGTTTCTAGGTGCCTGCAATCAAATGGGACCCCTCATTGACCAGAAGCTGGAGGACATAGACAGGTACAAATAACGATTTTGTACCCTGACATAGTCTGCTGACATGACCAATGAGTTATCGATCAATACAGAGTTTGAATACATTACTTGTTATAATAGTTTCAGTCCATGTTTTACAAAACTCATAGCTGCAGTGGAAAAGGCTAGGCCGAGCAGTTTGACTTGGATTGACATTCATTGATTTTTCTCTGGAAATGCTTCTAAATTATGTAATGCAAAACAACGTTCGCATTGCCATAAATAATACATTTGTGGGCCAAAGATAAACAAACTCCAAATGTAGCTCTAAAACCATCAAGATGTCGTGTTGTGTATTTGGCCTCACTGTTCACGAGTGAAATCGATGTAATATCTTTACTTTGGAGAAGCTGGAATGTTGTATTTTACCCTCACTTCACTGACGGAGCGAGTTAATCTCATCTGCCGCCATTGATTTTGGCTAACTCGGGTGAATCGAGTGCTGGGCTGATTGTAAAAAAAATAGTACAGTGCTTCAAAAGTATGGGAATACTTTAAATTGGCAGACAACAAAACGGCCGTTTGTTCGCTGTGTCAATGGCATTTCACAGCAGCGCTACCACCAACGCCTGAAAAGAAAGCATGCAGGTGCTGTTCTGGAAGGGGCCAGAAAAGGCAAAGGGCCGATCACATGACATTGTCTTCCTACGGTACAGCGTGCCTGTGCTCAGCTGCGTTGTCTTGATGCGCCTGGCGTTTTTTTGACCGCGCATAAAAGTTAAAATATTTCAACTTTGAGCAGCGCCGCTCGTCAACGGACGAGAAGACGCGGTTCTGTGTGATGGGACCCTTAATAAGTGTAGTCTGTTCATGTTAATGAAACAAATGACCAGCGTGTTATTATTATCAGAAGGAGTGGCTGCTACATACGCTCATTATTGAAGTCATAATCACTCGTTTGCCTGCCTATTTGCTACCTACTCATGAATGAGTGTTGATTCGAACATGTAGGCTCATTCTATGTTGATTGACGGTGTGTGTGCATTGGGCTTATTGGGGATGTATACGTCATCTAATTCTTTTATTTCTACCATTAGTAGGGAATGTCATAGGCCTATGTGTAACGTTTGAATACTTGTGATCAATATAATTAAAGTTAAAGGAAGATGGGGAATATTACTATACCCTACATTAAGTATGTTAAATAATGATGACGTGTTTGTTTTTCTCTTGCTCTCAGTCAAAGGCAAAGCCATCAGAATTAATTGTATGCGTTTTTGGATGAAAAATCAATGGTTTAGATCAATCGATTAAAATTATAATCGACAGAAAAATAATCGTTAGTGGCAGCCGTGGCCCGCCCCCCCCCCCCTCGCTGTTCTGTGTGGCTGCCGTAGCTGCATTCAGCCGTGCCGTCACTATAACCTGAGTGTACGGTAATTGGTCACCCGCTTGGCTACGTAGGAGCGTAATAGACCCCACCCATCGAATCGGCTTGAAGGAATAGAAGGAAATCGATATACTGAAATTGTGTGAGATTGCAATGGATTCCATGGAACTTCATTTTCTGATGCTTAATGCACGCCTTGATAAACCTTAATTCTAACCATTTATTCTAGCCTGTTCTCCGATATCTCCTACCGGTTATTGCTATTGTGTACCTACTATGAAGTATATGATAAACCCCGAGAAGATAAATGTTGATGACTCCCGGGCGCGTGGTTGCGGTTTCCCAGGAAGCACTCTGAGCTGTCGGAGCTGAACATGCAGGTGATGGAGGCGCTGTCTCTGTACGCCAAGCTGATGAACGAGGACCCCGTGTACACCATGTATGCCAAGCTCCAGAGCCAGCAGTACTACATGCAGCAGCAGCAGCAGCAGCCGCCGCCCGCCAACACAGCCCAACAGGTGAGGCCCGGTGAGGTCACTCAGTAACCAGCGGTGCGCCAGTAGCCTTTTTGAATAAAGCACGGAGAGCGAGAATGAGAGGAGAGGGTGCAAAGATGAGATTTTTACGAGCCAGAATTTGATCTCTTGAGTATTCAAACAAAATGTCTAGGCTAGTATTACCCACGCTGGTGCTCCCACTGTGTTTTTTCCGTTTGTTTTTCTGCTTTCATGAGTGCCAATCCTTGTGCGCCCACAGGGGTATCCTGGTCAGCCATGCCCAGGCTCGTATGCCATGGGCCCAGGGATGCAGGGCTACCCTGTTCCCATGGAGCAGCTCCAGGCCGGGCCTCCCATGCCTGGCCAAGCAGCCCCCAGGTAGGCCCAGACAAAACTATCCTGCAGTACTGTTCTGAACGAGGGACTCGCATGAACCCTATAGTCTGTAACATTTGCTCAATGCTATAGCAATGCAGGGTGTTTACCACAGAATGAAACGCAGTGTTTCAGCAGTCTGGTCGCTTTTGTGTTGTGTCCCTGCAATCGGTTCTGGACTGTAGCGTTCACTGGCTTCCTAATAGCTTCACAATAAAGCTCAATGGTGCAGGCAGCGTGTTGTACATCAGTCTGTAAACTCTCATTGACTCTCCCACTCTGCTTGTACATTGAGTTGGACTCTTTCTTTGCATAGCTTTAGTGTTTATTTGTCCCTATGAGATCCGCATGTCTTCAACCGGTTTGCTGTGTTGTTTTTCTTGTTGTTGTTGTTGTTTGCTCAGTGAGATCCACATGTACATGGGACAGCCGCCCGTCTACAGCGCGGCCCCGGCAGACGTCCAGGCCTACCAGAGCCAGGCCGGCCCTCCCCCGGGCCTTCCCCCGGGCCCCGTCCCCACCGCCATGACCCACCCGCCAAGCTACAGCGCCCCCTCTGGTCAGAGCTTACAGGCCCCCACAGACGCCCAACACACCCCGTACCCGGAGAAAGCCCTGCTATAGGGAACTTGCACGCTACCAAACACTCACACACGCACACACGCCACACACTCTGATCTTCGCATTTCTTCTGTACTGCTTTAAGTTAGTGGTAGGGAGGTAGGGGGTGGTGGTCATCACATGTAAAGGTACTATACTGCACTTGACATGCTTTTCTGTGATTGGCCAAGGGGCACTAGCAATGCTGGTGCCCCCCCCCCCCCCCCCACCAAATCCCAAACTCATCTATATTTATCGTGAGGCTCCACTAATAATGTTGTCAATTGGATATATTTCAGCCGCGCAGGATGACTGTATATAATGGTGTCACATAGCAGACAAAAGGAAAACCTCATGTCACGTGTCTTTTGTAGAGGGAATTTAAATTATTTTTTCAACACGTTGGCCTCGTTCCTCGAGGTCCGCTCACGACTCGTATGTGAATTGTGAATTGTGTTGCACTTCTTATTTTTTTTTCTTCCGCTTTGTAAGTTATCATTTGAAACGGTGAACGCGTTTGTGTTGATGTGATTTAGCAAAAAAAGAAAGATTTTACAAAATGTAAAAACCAGTAACATGGGGAAATGTGTTTTTTTGGGGCGTCCAGAAACCCGTAGTCTTGAGTAGATTACTTTGTGCTGCTTACACACTCAAACACACATTACGTGATCACTCACACACTAACATGAAGGGGAGACTTGTGTCAGGCCAACCACCCCTCTACCAGGCCAATTGCACTGCTAATTTCCACAACATAAAGAAGATGGTCACACCTTTTTTTTTTTTTCTTTCATCTGTGAAAACAAGACGCTACTTTACACGACTCTGGCTTTTGATCGCGGAGGGGCCGAGCTGTTCGGAACCCCTCCGAGTGTTTCCAAGCATCTCATTTTTTGTCAGTGTTGAACAATGGATATGATGTTCTCGAGTGCATCTTAATTTATATTTTGAATATTGTTATGCTATTTTAAATGCACGGGCGATGCCTGAAGTATGTAATAAATCTGAAAAAGATGATGTAATATTCTGCCTAATCTAGTTGTGTATATTTAAGTTGCTCGTGTGCAAAGTGGAGATTGATCTCTCTTGATTCATGCTATAACCAGTAGCTGATTACTGAACTAACTAATTTTAATATTGTATCATTGTCTTTTTTTGAAACCCATCAAGTTCTCTTATTAATGATCTATCGGTTGTAGACGGCTAATTCAATTCATTTGTATCTATGATGAGATGTATAGACTCAAAGCTATAATACACAAGAGCAGAGACTGAATCTTGTGTCCGAGTATTGCATGTTCCCTGGGCTTGGGTTCTCAAACCAGGCCTCCACGTTGTGCTTCATGAACTCACGAACTCCACTTGTAATTTGCTTTGGTTTGAGTTCTTTGGGTTTTGGGATGGACTTTGTGTATACAAATATTGCTTTAGCTGTTTACAACTTATGGTCTATGTTGGTATTTTGTTCTCTTTGTTTCATATTTTTTGTCATCTGGAAACCACGTCTGTGTAGAAGCGTAATTTAAAAAGGAATACGGCTCTTGTTGTGCTCTTCTGCCTTAAAAAACTAAAAGGTATGAAATGGGCTCTGAGCTTCATGTGGGCGACTGTTAAACGCCTAACATGCCACCGTTCTGTTAGCCGCAGGCTGCTTTGTGTTCAGGGTCTGAGACTTTACATTGCTTGCTCAGAGCTGTCGTCTCGTCTTTCTGTGATTGTTGCTGCCTTTTTAGCTAAACCCTACACTTGGACAACGGTGTACGATTACGTTTTGTCGCAGAGCGAGGATTTGATCAATTGTAGCAGGCGTTGTGAAAGATGGGACCATGAGCCAGTGAACCACATCTACGTCAGTTTTCATTGTTTTCATTTTTTGTTTGCACCAAAAGACAGCACTGGACTGCAGCCCTCATCTCATTTTATTGTACAGGACTGAGATGCTGCCTGTTTTTAACTTTAAAACCAACGTCATCGTTGTAAAGTTTCTGTTCTGAGTTGTACACTGATGTTGTCTATGTACTCTTTTAACCATACTTATTCACAATAAAAAAAAAACAGGCCAAATGTACAGGATATCACGTCTGCTGGTGAAAATGAATCTCGTCTTCCTCGTTCAATTTATGTTGTTGACACACTACCTGACACTGCATTGTCGAAGGACCCTTATGATTAGTAATCTTGTTGGCCACTAGATGGCAATCTAATTATAACGGTGTCTTATCACTTGCGTCATGTTTTATTCTAGTGCATTGTCAGTTCTCTTCTCCGAAGGCCTGCAACAAATGCTAAATGTACCTTGACAATTCATTTTCTTCTCAAAGTTTCACGAGGTCTGTATAAAGCGTACAGTGTACATGCTGGATTCAACCAATCATCTTTGACCCACGCGATAGCCAATCACGTTAAGGCATTTAATAATTGGCAGCACCCACCGAAACAAACTGGTCATAAAAGACTGCGTACATATGGAATTAAATGTATAGGGTTTCTAAAATGAGCTACAGTAGAGCAAGCCCACGAATGAGCAAGCTGAAGGTTACACGCTTTTGCTTTTTATACAGCTTTATAATTGGTAATATAAAGCCTATAATAAGACTCATACTTAATACTTTATTTTACTCCACATTCATTTGCATACGTTGCACGTGTATACTCCGAAAATGCACTCATGTAATTGTCTCCTTGGGTTTTAAATAGACATGGCTGTGCCTTTTTTTATGGGACCCATAAACAGGGGAAGTGTGACCACCTCATTGCCTCGGCAATAAAAGAATACAGCCCTCGGTGCGGCGTAAGCAGTGACAGAGTCCAACGGAGGCTGCACCGACTCCCCCCTGTGAGTGAGATGCAGGATTTGCCCATCCTTTAGCCTCGCCAGCTTGGAACAGCTCAGAAACTGTGCGGCGGGTTCGAAACCCACGGCGTTAACGCGGGAGAAAAAAAAAACCCATAGACAAAACATGCCCTCAGGGAAGACGGTCAAGCTCGTCCTCTTCGAGGTGCTGCAGTTTGCGGCCGTCAGCGTGCCGCTCTTCGTGGTCACGGAGAGGTTCGCCGGCCTCATGCGCGACTTGAAGGGTCGGGAGAACCGCACGGCCTACTGGCTGGTGGTGGCCGCGTCCGTCGCCTACGTGACCTCTGTGACCCTGCTGGTGTGGGCTCCGCTCAAGTACCTCATCCTGAAACGCCGCAGGTTCATCACCAAAATCAAACAATGGTGAGTTTGACTATAGATGAATAAAATGAATATGATATGAAACCATGAAAAGAACGATAATGATAAACAACTTCAGATGGGTAACAGGCATGGTCAAGTAAGTAGGACAAATGTTTCATTTTCAATGTTTTCCAACCTACTAGGCCTACTTATCTACTTTTTCGCGGCTCTGTGTAAAGCTTTATGTGTATGTATTATAACAGTTTGTTTTATGAGTACCGTCTTCCTGTGTGAACAGAATGCTATTTGTTATCCATATTAAATGAGGACCCTTGCTCCCTTGGTCCTTTTTGAATAATGTAAGAGTCCTTAAGAGTTGAACACAGTTTGTTTAATTAGAAACCATTCATCACACTTAAAAGAAAACCAAAAAGACATCCGACTTATTTTCTTTTTCAGGAGACCCACAGCATTGGCCTATGTCATCCTATGTCCATTACCGTGTTTCGCTCTCCTAATGGCCGCCTCCAAGGTAACCTTAGGACTCATCATGCCTGTCACCCAAAGGCATCTGTTGTCGTTGTTGTGTTCCTCTGTCAGGCTCTGCCGGGGTCCTTCAAGAGCCGAACTAGCTACAGTCCATTTGCAGTTTGATGGTACAGCAATATAATTATTATTCATTGAGTGATGACTGACTTGGCACACCCCCCCTCCCCCACCAGCATGAAAGAATATCGCTTCTCAAGAGTTTCATTTCCTCTCAAAAGTTTCTGTACTTAATATAAAGCCAAGAAATTTAAATCTAAATCGATGGACTACACCCAAAGATTTCAGAAAACCTTGGAGCTTTTCTATGTAGTATCTTAACACAAAGGACCATCGTAAAATCTTTTTAAATGGATGCCCCTCGTCACAAGACTCCCTTGAATCAGCAATTTGAGGCAGGTTTATTTAGATACTCGGTAACCTAGTATACATAAAAAGGTTGTCCATTAACAGCAGACCTCCGTGCACATCACCATGGAACGAGTGGACATTGGTTAAACTACTTAAGTCCAGGAAACATAAATAGCGTCTGCCCCATAATATACCTGAATGGTCAGATATATTTATGGTTGTCATACTTTTTCATCAGGCATACATTTGACAGCTTCGGGTGTGTTTTATCGCCATGGTGATAAAACATGAGGGGCTCATAATTATCGTCTCGCCTCTTTCTATGCGGTCAAATTCCGTTAATTAATTTTGTCTGGGTTTTTAATCCATCATAATTCTTGCTCCCAGGTGTCAGTTGTCCCTAATTGGTTTTGGTTTCTTATTTTGGTTTTAACGGCCCTCAGGTACAGGTGGATGGAGGACAAAAACTCGATCACTTTACCGAGCTGCCCGTTTCCTTGGTGCTCCTCTGCCTTATCTGTGTGGATGTCATAGAGAGGATTCGCACCTGCAGTCTCACGGGAAAAGGTGACAAAGTTACACACTCGTTACAAAAACGGCACAACACCACATGACCTTTTCATGGTAATATTTCATTGCCACGGCCACTCCATTAATGATGGAACTTGTTTGGTTTTACCAAGTCCAGAACATTGTTATAATATGAGTAATGGAAGGGATATGACCACCCATAAATCATCTATATTTCGCTCCATCCATATGGGGCTGTGAGTCACTTTTGCATTTTGCTATACCTTAAAATTCTCAATACATTGGCCAAAAATAATACTGCAACAGTTTGCACACGAGTGCAGTTCACAAATGACACATTTAGAATCAGAGTTAAGCATTCACTGAAATTAAGAGTTAAGAATTCACTGAAGGCATATACATCTAAATGGTGTTGGGAGGAGCGATGTCAGTGATAACCGTAACAAGCTCTGGTCCTGTCGGCCCCCAGCTGGCAGCAGCCCGGACGCAGACTTTGACATGCGGGGCCCCGTCCTCACCCACCTGGATCAGGTGACCACCGTAACGGGCCAGCTGCACCACCACCACGACGACGGCATCAGCCAAAACGGCTCACCATCCCGCGCTCACACGGACGCCACCAGCACCACCACCACCACCACCGCCGCCAGCAACAACGGCACCCCTGCAGGGAGACGCTACCTCTCTGACGACCTCCGTCGGCAATCGACGGTCAGCCCGCGAGTGTACCTGTACTCGCCGACCCCTCGCTCGGGCCCCCTCCGCGTCCTGTGGTCCAGCGACCCGAGGTCGGAGGCGTTTGTCGACAGCTTCCTGTTCTGGCTGGACACGGCGGAGATGCTGAGGGTTGCGGCGGATCCCGACGTCTTCTACTCGGCCTGGGTGTTCCCGGTCTTCATCCTGGTCTTCCTGTCTACTCTCCGGCTGGCCGTCGCCCCGCAGAACCCCCTGATCTCCTGGGCCGGGGTGGTGCTGCAGGACTTTCCGTTCTTTGTGCTGCGCGTGGCCCTGCTGGGCGCGTTCGGCGGCTACGTGTCGCCCGTGCTGTACGCCGCGAAGAACCTGCTGGTCTGCCTGAGCTACGTCTACTTCGTCTTCCTGACCAGGGTCCTCAAGAGACGCAGCATGTTCTGATGTTCTGGATGAGGAGTAAAAGACAATTCAGTAACGTCGTGTGTGTGTGTGTGTGTGTGTGTGTGTGTGTGTGTGCGTGTGTGTGTGTGTGTGTGCGCATGGGGTTGGTTCAACCCATTTGTGACTACAGTGGACAGAACAATGTCACGAACACCCCACGCCTTCCGTGTCCACGGGAAGAGAAGAGTGCCATATGAGATTGAAGTGTAGTTTTAGCGTGACGAGATTGTAGATGGAATAACGTTTTATTTCGTAATTCTTTTTCCCCCCTAAGAGAACTTGCTTTAATCTCGCTGATATTTATTCATATGTGATTGTAATTCTGATTTTCCTCTGGGTTTTCTTTGTTACTGTTGGGTCTTCATTCATTGTAGATATATTTGAGCCTTTACAGTATCAAATAAATTGTCACAATTCTTTCTTGTGATTAAGGTTGTTTTTTTTTATACCAGTGAATTTGTGTACGCACAAACTCTTGATTATCAAATGTTCCACTCAGTTTGTAGCCGTGCCTTCCTGAAGGTTCCTCGTAGCCAGCAGGCCTCCCTGACTGTAAGGCCGTATTAAGGTGTGTAGAGTGCAAACCTTAGTAGTCTTCAAGTCGTAACTTGAGATTTAAGACAACCGCTTCACCCCCCAAGCGGCCACCCCAATGCCTCCTGCCACGTACGCTATCCCTCCATCATTTTTCCAACACGCATATGATATGGCGTTACAGATTTACTCCCGAAGCAGCGGGTTTGAACAGCAGCGTTTCCTCAGTGTCACGGCGTCTCTAATTTAACCGTGTCTCCTTGGCTGTGGCAAAAAATGGCATTCATTCAACGGCAGTCAGTGCAGGATGGTGGCAGTGTGAAATAGCGATGTACAATCTGCAGTCCTCCGCCAGGACAGGTGTGACAGAGTTATAACCCCGCCCCGCCCTTTCCCCTCTGAGTTCCTGGTCTTTGTCCCTCTGATGGATGGGCCACCCCTCTGGGACTGAAATCCTCAGCAAACCACCGTTTAAAAAACAAAAAAAACACCCCCCCCCCCACCCTAAAATGTCCAAACCACATCCATTGGTGATAAACCTTACTTGGACATCTCTCAATTTGAAAAATGATGATTTGTCCCCGTATGTCCCTCTTGTAGGTGCTACGTGTACACAGACGGGCCGGGTGGTTGGCGCCCAGTGACGTAGAGACGGGCAGGGGCGAACAAGTGGGACTCCAGAGACTCTGGGGGTACAGATAACACACACACCAACACACCGGTCCCGTGAGTCCGCTGCAGCCACGTTAACGCGGCAGACTTGTCTTCATGAAACTACTGTGTGACTGAAAAGTGCAAAACGGAAACTGAAAATGAAACGTCCCTCGAATTAGCCCCCGGAGACACGATGATCCTTGTAATCCGTAAAGGAGGGCACATAGCGGGACCCGGCTGGTTGTCGTCGCCTGATAACACGCAGTGCAATTAAGGCAGGACACACACACACACACACACACACACACTCCGTTTGTAAAATAGAAGTCTCTGTGTGCTCTCGGAGAAAAAGCCTTATTTATTCATTTTTTTTCATTCTCTATCTTCTCTTTCTTTATATTCTCTCTTTGCCGTTCATGCTCAGGGGGGGGGGCATTTGCATTCATTTAGTTTTTGAAACCCGTTTTAAAATAATAAAGTCAGCATATATCGGAGAGAAGGTGAGTGGAATCGTTCACACGCAGTGCCTCTTCAGCCGACTTCAAATGAAACACGGAGAGAGTTGTTTAGGGCTGAGAAAGAAAGAGAGAGAAAGAAAAGAGGAAGAGAGATGAGGAATTAGACAGCGGAGGAAGAAGAGGGGGGGATGCAGCAGTCACAGAGAGACAGAGAGACAGACAGACAGATAGACAGACAGACAGACATCGAGATAGAGAGAAAAAAAACAGAGGGCAGATAGAGAGATGAACAGTTTGAAGGGGAGTGCTAAAAGAGAGGAGGAGGAGGAGGAGGAAGAAGATGTGGTGGGGGGGGGTGGTTGAGGCTTTGTAAATCTGTGGGGCTGGATGCGCATTTGAATTCAGGCTGTGTGTCTCCTGCGCTAGCGGAACGTTACCTGCTCTAGCATGGCAACAGAGCCAGAGTAGCAGTCAGCCACAGCCCCCACCGCCCCCACCCCCAAACACACACACACACACGCGCGCACGGATGCACGTGCATACATAGTCACCCGAGGAGGGAGAGAGAAAGAATGACTCGGGCAAGCTGGCACCGCCCGGACCAGAGGACCCGTGAGAGAGAAGTAGAATGGGAGAGAGAGAGAGACAGGAAGACAGAGAGAGAGAGAGATACTAGGAGGAGCTAGAGAATGGGTGGGGGGGGGGGGGGGGGGGGGGGGGGTAGAGGCACAGACCCCCCCCCCCCCCTCATCCTCATTCTCATGTTTAAATGATATCTTCATCTCCTGCCTGATCCACAGCAGCCCACGGAGGAGCAGGAGGAACATGACTTGTAGTGTGTCTCTCGCAGCGGTCCAGGGGTGTCACCGGTGAGAGTAGTACGGCTGGTCGGAAAGGCTGGGGCAGGGGGGAGGCGGATGACAGGGTGACGTGTGGTCCGGTGGCGGTGGCGGTGGCGGTGGCGGAGGGGTGGGGGGGGAAGAAGGGGGA
>OOFB01032211.1:0-12350 GCA_900323305.1 Trachyrincus murrayi | reverse complement strand
AGCATCACAGGTAAAGGTGTGTTGTGTGTTCACCAGAAGGACGTACTTGCCAGGGTGTAATCCATGTCGAAGCCAAAGCACTTGATGCTCTCCAGGGTGAGACTTCTGTTAAAACACCCTGAACAGACCAGTGAGCAGGAGGAGGAACTCATAAAATACAAAACAATACAGAGCTGACTTTAAAGAGCTGTAGGGTGACCCATGTTAGTAGTAGCCTACCTATCACATGATAGGTAGTAGTAGTCCTAGTCTACTAGTTAGCAGTAGTCCTAGTCTACTAGTTAGTAGTAGTCCTAGTCTACTAGGTAGTAGTAGTCCTAGTCCTAGTCCTAGTCCTTTCTGTTATGAATCCTAGGTGTGTGTGTTGTGTTTTAGATGGGAGACGGGAGTCTGCTCTCCTTGTTCCCAGGTCTCCGTTTCTCTGAATAATTCACACGGTCTCTTGTTGTGTTGACATCTTGCTCAACACGTCAATAGCAATCAATCTATCTAGTGAAGCAGAGATACAGCGAAGTAGGCCTACCACACGTAACCCTCCAGTCATGTTCAACACTGTGTGTAGGCCTACCACACGTAACCCTCCAGAGTCATGTTCAACACTGTGTGTAGGCCTACCACACGTAACCCTCCAGAGTCATGTTCAATACTGTGTGTAGGCCTACCACATGTAACCCTCCAGAGTCATGTTCAACACTGTGTGTAGGCCTACCACACGTAACCCTCCAGAGTCATGTTCAACACTGTGTGTAGGCCTACCACACGTAACCCTCCAGAGTCATGTTCAACACTGTGTGTAGGCCTACCACACGTAACCCTCCAGAGTCATGTTCAACACTGTATGTAGGCCTACCACTAGGTACACGTAATCATCCAGATGTTTCATTGGATTTAGGAGACGTATCTACATGTTGCTTCAGTAGGCCTACGGTGTGGCTGTTTCCATTTTCCAGATGTTTACATGAACACATTTTGTTTTGTCGTGTCTAAATACAAGTAAAATAGAAAGAAAGAAAGAAAGGAAGACGGTAGGTCTCCAGTATCCTACAGGGACTCACGTCTGGTGCAGGGCTCTGTTGGGTTTGGTTTCATCTGAGCTGTGCAGCTTCAGACGCTCTTCCAGGAGCCGCGTGGTTTCTCCCACAGCTTCCGAGGGGGACTTTTCCATTGTTCACCTGCGATCGCTCCTCCAGAGTCGCCAGGCATTCACAACTTTGACATTTGGCACTTTAGTAATGAGGCGTAGTCCAGTTTAGCTGGAGACACCCTATCTGAACTGAAAGACGCATCGCCTCATTTCAACCAAGATTATGTTATCAGAGGCGCACAGACGCCCGGGCCATGACTCACTCACTTTATCTATGTGCCAATAATGCTAAATATATTTGAACAATAGTAGTCAACTACACACGTTTTTATATAGGCTATCACATGCGATGTGTCATTTTAATACTAGTACATTGCCATTAGAGCCAGTGCCTTTGACGATGCAAAACAGATAGCAAATCATATAGTAATGAATTGTCTTTTATTTCATGAGGACGTGATATTCAGGAATTGATATGTTGAACACTTTTAGGGCGTCGTAGATTGTCAATAGAACAGAAGAGTAGTAGTTCAATAGATACAAGTAGGCTCAACAAACTGTTAGACCATAGGCCTACTGATAACCCTAGGACCCTTCCAGAGTCTTCCCAGTTTCACTATAACATAACATATAACCATATGGTAACATACGGTAACATACAGTAACATATGGTAACATTATGCTAACATACAGTAACATATGCTAACATACAGTAACATACGGTAACATATGTTACCGTATGTTACTGTATGTTAGCATATGTATGGTAATGTTTTAGCATGGTAACATATGGTAACATATGTTACTGTATGTTAGCATATGTTACCATATGTTACCGTATGGTAACATATGGTAACATATGGTAACATCTTACCGTATGTTACCGTATGTTAGCATATGTTACTGTATGTTAGCATATGTTACCGTATATTACTGTATGTTACTGTATGTTAGCATATGTTACCGTATATTACTGTATGTTACTGTATGTTAGCATATGTTAGCATATGTTACCGTATGGTAACATATGCTAACATATGTTACCATACGGTAACATCGTCAGAGTTTGGTCTGGCACCTCGGCCCTTCAGGTATGTTGGTAGCTGCAGGCCCACAAGCCTTTTTAGTTTTCGTGTGCATCTTCAGAAACGCTTCTCTGATTTCCAGGGCAGATAAGTTATTGGTTTCAGGGACGTTGAACCACACAAATGTTGCCGTGAAGCTCGTGAACAACAGGAAAATCATGAAGCTAAAGCTTTGCAGATAAATCTGAAAAAACAGAAACACAACAACAACAACAAGAAGAAAACACGATGAGTCACAGGAAACAACATGACTTGATGTGAGCTGAAGACTGTGTTGTGGGGAGACCAGACCTACCACAACCAGAGGGAAGAGCATCCCGACCAGGAACAGACCAACCCAGTTGATGTAGCAGGCCAGGGCGTATCCTGCTGGTCTGTACGGCTGAGTGAAGAACTCTCCCAGGAGACTCATGGTTACTCCCGCTAAATGAACAACAAGTAATCAAACTAATGATTACAAACGATATACAATACAATGAAGGTATGTATATATTATATATTTTATACATTTAGATGTTTTGCATGACCTACCGGGTCCACTGGAGAAAAAGAAGATACACAGAAATATCAGTACGATGCTACAGTAAGGCATCCAACTGATGTGAGTCTGGGAAACAATAATTATATTTGTTATTTATTTACACACTGGAGAATATGAGAAGGTGAATCCAAATGGACGTGGTTCAGTTATGTTGGTTGGAGAGTTTTTGTACCTGCAGGTAGAGGGTGATGGTGAGCAACGTCTGGGTGACTCCCAAGAGGACGTAGCCCCTGAACAGAAGCATTTTTCTTCCCATGCTGCCAATAGCCACAGCCTGCGAGCCCCGAAGGGACACCCATGAAACCGACACCCTGAGTTAGGTGCTCCAGTAATAGCACACATGAGGCGCTCCACAAGGAGATGTTAAAACACACCTTGTCATTGTAATGTTTTAGCATTATCAATACATCATAGTCAATATACACAAGTTTTAAAATACAGATCTTCACAGAGATAGATAATAATAATAATAATAGGAGATCATTTATAGTAAAACCCAGGAACCATCATCAGGTACGTCGTAGCTATTGTAAGAGAGAGAATGGTTACTTGGTTAACATATTTCCAGAACCCAATATTATGTGTGGTACCTCCGAGACAGTACCATGCATGTCCTCAAACATCTACACTAAAACATGTTATTTTAAAAGTGGGGAGGACAAAAACAGGACATGTCCCCCATCCCCTTGAGTAAAACTAAGACAGACTTACGCAGCACACAGAGGAGACGACCTCACACAACCCCGTCCCCAAGGCCACGTAGCGCAGCTGGTCCTCGGGGATCCCTGCTGCACTGAACACCTCCAAGGAATAGAAGTACACCTGGAATAGAAGAACGATATGTGGAGAACATGTTATATACCTACACATGAAATGATGCTACCACACCGTCAGCCTGAATGTGTAAAACTAAATATAGATACTGGAGTTTGATCAACTCCACAGGACAGAACAATCTTAAATGTTCCTTTAAATGTTGAAGTAAACAGATACTCATCATTTGAGATAACTGCAAACCATGCATGTTATAAAAGTGTTGCAACAAACGTAAGTACAAAGTTACTGGTATCACTCACAGCATTGATGCCAGACAGCTGTACTGCTATGAAGGTAACGATAACAGTCAGGACCGGCCAGCGCATGGAGCGGGTCAGCAACAGCTCCATAACTGTGTGGACTTTGATGTCCTGAAGTTCTGTGTTCTCCTGCAGCATCTCCTGTGTGTCCACACTGCAGTCCCTGGAACCCCACAGCCTCTTAACAGCTGAGGGGGTACAGACACAACACAGAGGCCTTCTGGTTGAAGTCATGACGTTAGCGGTTGCATTAAGAAGTACGTGGCGTTATATTGGGTTTCAGGTGGGTAGGCGCACCTCTGTCGTAGCCCTGGTGGTCTCTCCTGTTCAGCAGGAGGTAGCGGGGGGACTCCGGCAGGAGAGGAAGGGTGGAGAGCTGGAGCAGAGCAGCTAATCCACTGAAACCTAGCAGCCATACCCACCGGTCCTCTGTTCCCAGCAGCTCTCTGCAGAGGAACCAGCCATCACATTATGAGTACAGGATAGTTTTAGATTATTATATGAAATATTCACATGAATGTTTTGGGACGCATCACCTGATCCCAGCTGACCAATCACTGTTCACCATGTGACTCAACACAATGTCTTAGTGTGTGTGTGTGTGTGTTGATCACCTGATCCCCAGGAACTGACCAATCACTGTTCACCATGTGACTCAACACAATGTCTTAGTGTGTGTGTGTTGGTCACCTGATCCCCAGGAGCTGACCAATGAACTTCCCTAAAGAGCTGAAAGTAGCGACCATCACGCCAACCGTTCCTCTCAAGTGCTTTGGGGCGCATTCCACCAAGTACATGGGGTGAACGGTGACGCCGACCCCTTGAGGAGAACAAGGGAGAGCCGTCATTCATGAGAGCGGTCAATAATCAATAATTGGGTGGCTAATGACCTCCTGGGTCTGATTTACAAGTCCAAGTATAAATATAAATGGATTGTGGTGTGTTTGTGTGGACGTGTGCATGGGGGGGGGTCTTCTGACCGGAGTTGATGCCATAGAGTAAACGTGCGACCATGATCATCTCAAAGGACACGGCCCATTCACTCAGTAGCATCAGAGCTGCAGCAAGGATGGCCACCGCATTGTTCAGCAGGAGACACTGCTTTCTAAGGATTAAAGAGATTAGAAGACATTACTTTCTAAGGATTAAAGAGATTAGAGTACATCATCTTGGACTGGAGTGCTTTCAATTTGCAATTTGTAACAAAGAGACTGGCAAAGCCAAACCCAGAAAAGAGGCAGGAGACAAGATACTTCACTGGAAACTCAGGTAGCAAACAGGAACACGGTTAACGTGAGGCAACTGAAGACAGAACTGGTCTACTCTCGGTGCAGGCTTACATACACACTCATATTGGGTACGTGTGGGTTACATTTGTGAATGTGTACAGAAATATGCAAATGTGTATTCAGAGTCCGTGTGTGGGTAATCAGATTTGTAAATGTGTAAAACATATATCTGTAAATGCGGAAATAGATATGAATGGCTGAAAAGTCTAAGTATTTTGCTCCAAGAGCTGGAAATACAGATTACAAGTATAATACAAGTCATCAGTTACAACTCAGGCCAGCCTCTCAATTGGCAGTCTTTTTACACGTGACTTTTGCTACACTGAGATCTGTAGATGTGTGTGTAGATCTGTAAATGTGTGTGTAGATCTGTAGATATGTGTGTAGATCTGTAGATGTGTGTGTAGATCTGTAGATGTGTATAGATCTGTAGATGTGTGTGTAGATCTGTAAATGTGTGTAGATCTGTAGATGTGTGTGTAGATCTGTAAATGTGTGTAGATCTGTAGATGTGTGTATAGATTTGTAAATGTGTGTAGATTTGTAAATGTGTGTGTAGATTTGTCTGTGTGCCTCAGTAGCTACAGCCTACAGACCCCCAGTCAGCGGTAGACCCCAGAGACATTGCTGGGTTGTGGCTGCAGTTGTGCCGATGCATGTACATTTATATATATATATATACATATATATATATATATATATATATAAATGTTCGTACAAGAAGCCACCCAGGTCTAGATCCCAGCTGTAGATCTAAAGAACCAGAAGAGGCTTCCATGATGATTGGTGTTTTTCCACGGCTGTGTGATGGCGTGATGGATAACTACTGACCTGCCGTACTTCTTGCCCATTTGTTCTGCCAGGAGAGACCCCAGCAGACCTCCGATGCAGAAGATGGAGACCAGGAAAGACCATATCAGGGATGTCTGCCAGTCTTCCAGAAGGAGACCGTAACGCTTTGTAGACGTTTCATTCACCAGCTGCTTTATAAACTACAACCACCACGTGTTATTAGTGTGTGTACCGATGATACTAGAATGTTTAGTAGAATCATATCATATCATATCATATCATATCATATCATATCATATTTGGAGCGGCTCGTATGAATTCCAGTCTTCTGATTTAGACCCGGCCAGAGAACCTGACCCAACAGAGCTCTAACACAGACGGGTCTCAGTTACTTACAATATACTATGATCAATAAAGCTTTTACAATATACTATGATCAATAAAGCTTTTACAATATACTATGATCAATAAAGCTTTATGTTTATGAAGTTCCACTTACCAAAGAGGGAGAAGTCATGACTGAGATATGAAAGCCAAACTGGAACGTTCCACCGATGCCAGTAATGAAGATGGCAGCGATCACAAGAGGGCATTCTAGCTGCAACAACAGAATGATTATCTTCATATCCTAGTAAAGTTATTATTGTGAATATAATAATAATAATGATCACAAGTTCCTATCACTTACCAGGGCCATCACTTGCTTCGCCATTGCTGAAGTTCTGTCCTTGCCCCATCTAGGAAGAAGACACGTTCCGACTGGTTGTGTTGAAACATTAACTGAAATGGTCACTTTTTAAAAATCACAGGTGATTTAAAACAACAAGAAGAGCCTCCATGTATTCATTCCCATCTAGACGGTCTCACTGTGTTGTTAAAGGACTGTCCAGCAGACTAACCCTCTCCCTAGTGTCTGAGTAGCAAGCTTCATTATTACATGTAGTAAGTGTACTTATTATTGATCTAATTTAGACGTTTTGTTGCTTAAACCTCAGTTGTTAAGGCCCTTAACGAAAACAATCAAAGTTTGAAAGTATGCCTACTTAATAAGTCCTTTACCGTAGTTTTAAAGAATAGAGATTATAATAAGATTTTAATTTCAATTCTGTTTTTTTTTTTCAAAACATGTTTATATTAAAAGTGGGGTAGCCTAATGCTCATGGCTGTATTTAGTGTAATGTGTGTGTGTGTGTGTGTGTGTGTGTGTGTGTGTGTATGTGTGTGTGTGTGTGTGTGTGTGTGTGTGTGTGTGTGTGTGTGTGTGTGTGTGCGTGCGTGCGTGCGTGCGTGCGTGCGTGTGTGTATGTGTGTGTGTGTGTGTGTGTGTGTGTGTGTGTGTGTGTATGTGTGTATGTGCGTCAGTGTCGCTGGTTAAAAGACCTCAGTAATTTGTAGACCTGCAGGCTACAGATAATATGTAACTACGCTACGGGCCTGGCTGTAGCGTGGTTACATATTATCATGAAGACGCCACTTCTGAACTCAATCCTGTATTTTCATGCAAATCGGTGACAGCAGACAGCAATAATGTCCAGCTTGCATAGAATACAGTAAATAATTCTACATTTTAACTTCATCTATGGAACACTCTGTGGACCAAAATGCGTGCAGCCATTTTGTATCAGATGGTAAACATTGTGGAGCAGACTCAACCCTTTTCAATGGGAAGGGACAGGCAACTGATTTCATGTTTTTTTCAGTTCACCTCCTTTCCTTTTTCAAACAGAACTGCAGAAACTGGGAGAGGACGGAGTCAGGTCTTCATATTCTTTATAGTTCAGGCTTCCTTTTACGTTAAATATCGTTATACATTAGGCCTATACATTAGGGTTCCCAGGAGGTCTCTGGAGGAACTTCCTCTGAGGGCCTGCAGGGGGCAGTGTTGCTGCTAGTATCCCATGTGTTCTTCAAATAGGCAAGGTGTCCTTTTCCTTAAAAAGACAAATATACTGCTTTTGATTTGAAGGAGTACATTGAGGAACAAAACATTTCCTGGGCCTGACTGGCTATGCATTTGTTATTTTCTGTCATAGGAACTATTAAGAAAAATATACATTATTGATTTAAATGAATAGTACCTAATGTTAAATATCAGATAGAAGCATATTATGCATACTAAACATCTTATGCGACTCGCCAGGGGCGATATGTTGTCATGAAATAAAGAATAATGAAATTCATGAATATATGAATAATATATAAATGAAGGATCAATTAAATAATCGTAAACTTTGTTTGTGATCATCGGCCAGCGAAATCCATTCAGTTTTAAGTTCCCCTGACGTCTAGCAATCGCAGGCCTCATGTTTTATTAATATAAAAATATCTAAACTAGAAAGTTTCTCAAGAATAAAACATGCCCATTCAATCCATCCAGGGACTTCTATACTCTATATATAAATATAGAGTACTATAAATGGTTTTATTCTGTCCACTAGAGGCTCCTAATGTGAGTACAGCAGGTTTAAAAGTGAATTTGTTGAATTAAACAAAAAATGTCTTCAAACTAATGTGTGGTCCGCTTCCATGAAAACTGACTTTACACGGTGATATCCGCTACTCTGTTATGTAACATGTTAATGCAAACAAAGGCATTTTACCAGGAAGTATTTTAAATATTTAGAGTAAGGGATCTGATGACACATCTGGCTACCGAGTTCACAGTCAAGTGTCAAGTCTGGACACACCGTCTGTGAGGGGATCTGGCAGATCCACTGAACACAGATCACAAGTGTAACTGAGACCTTTCAGAGGAGACGCCATTCAAGATGGACCATTTAAGGTGGAAATGTCTTCCAGGACATCCCTTGCTAGTAAGCCGTTCATCCGAGACACAGGCACGTCTTTTAGGACAAGTACAATTTAATCCAATGCATACAAATATCCAACGCAGATAAAATATCTGATAAAATATCTGTCACATGTGTAAGTATCCAGGGGGTGATGGTAGCCTAGTGGGTAAGGAACAGTGCTTCCAGACGGAGCACCGGAGAGTCATGGGTTCGATCCCCGGGTCTGCCACCATTGTACCCCTGAGCAAGGTACTTAACCCTGAGTTGCTCCAGGGGAATGTCCCTGAAATAGTTAAGTACTTGGAAGTCGCGTCGGCTAAATGCGCTAAATGTAAATGTATCCACCTAGATGTATGGTAGGTACTACATAAACACGTTACTACTAACCAGCAGCACAACACTAGATAATACATGTTGAATGTGTCAAGTTAATTCCAAATGTAGGTATAAAGTTACTGGTATCACTCACAGCATTGATGCCAGACAGCTGTACTGCTATGAAGGTAACAATAACAGTCAGGACCGGCTCACAGCTCCATAACTGTGTGGACTTTCATGTTCTGTGTTCTCCTGTGTGTTCTCACTGCAGTCCCTGGAACCCCACAGCCTCTTAACAGCTGAGGGGGTACAGACACAACACAGAGTCATGACGCTAGCGGTTGCATTAAGAAGTACGTGGCGTTATATTGGGTTTCAGGTGGGTAGGCGCACCTCTGTCGTAGCCCTGGTGGTCTCTCCTGTTCAGCAGGAGGTAGCGGGGGGACTCCGGCAGGAGAGGAAGGGTGGAGAGCTGGAGCAGAGCAGCTAATCCACTGAAACCTAGCAGCCATACCCACCGGTCCTCTGTTCCCAGCAGCTCTCTGCAGAGGAACCAGCCATCACATTATGAGTACAGGATAGTTTATTGAGTTTACTTTCCTGTTAAGAGTAAAATAATGAATGACTCCTTTCCTGGAGCGATACACAGCTTATAGACTCAGGATCTATTTTTTACTGGTGTTGGAAGCAGTAAAGAAAGTGAAAATATTTTATTTCCGTGCAAAATCACACCCTTTCCAGCTTTTATTAGAAGACAAACTTAATTTTTTTCATTATAAAGAGAAGACAATCAAATTATTTTCAAGAAAATATCATTATAGTCACATAGCCCAGATAGTATATAAATATATATACAGCATATATATATATATACAGCATATACTAAGTAAATATATACATATATATACATATATATGTACATATATTTAATAATAATCTATATATAAATACATATGAATAACACAACTCTGTGTGGCCCTCAGATATCATAGCAGCATCCAGTAAAACTATTTATTAATTATAATGAAAATTGTTCACGTTGTCTATGTTGATAAATAAATAAAAGATAAATAATAAAATCATAGCTGTGGCATAAAAAGAATAGAAGTTACAACAAATAAATACAATGCAGTAACATGAATGGCCTCTAGGTGGCGATAAGAGGGTGGGTGTGTGTGTGTGTGTGTGTGTGTGTGTGTGTGTGTGTGTGTGTGTGTGTGTGTGTGTGTGTGTGTGTGTGTGTGTGTGTGTGTGTGTGTGTGTGTGTGTCGTCCCATGGCAACAGAGACAGGGATGCTCAAGGAGTCGTGGTAGAAACAAAAGACCTCACCCAGCCATGGCTAGGCTAGGGTTAACCCTACATGAATAATGGAGAACCCCCAGGGTCCTTTTACAAGACCTTTTCAGGTTCCCTTAAACGCTGAATATATTCTCACTATTGGAGTGTGGACTGTAGTGCAGGCAGGGCGACTTACTCAGCTAATGCTTTTACAAGACCCCCCCCCAGCCTGTGGTTCAGAAGCACTCAGCCTGCAGCCCAGCAGGAGGGCAGGGTGAGACAGCCTTGGAGTGCTGTTTCATGTTTCATGTCGTAATAAAGCCTTTAATAGCTCCGTATTAATACAGGACTGGTTTGTATTTAACATAAGGTCGACGTCTCCTCTGTGGAACGAATATTTTACGACAGTAATATATTGATCAGCTTAACAGATGCAGAGGAATGCCAAATGTCTTGATGCAAACACATTTTAAATGTATTTTAAATGTATTTATTCTGAATAGACGCTTGGTAACACTTTATTCTGTAGCTATTCACGGCTAAACTGAAAAAACTACAGAATCTACAGAATCAAATGTGGGACATTCTCATGACACAAACACCTTCCAGCAGGACGCTTGTGTCATCATTTGCTTATTGAGCTTAAGAGAAATATCTGTAAAAAGGTCCTAAAGAGTATATACGTTGTTTAAGAATGTAATGACCTAATACAAGTGTAAGCTACTCCCATCATGTCGCTGACAGCAGAGTGGCCGTCCATCACCCAGGGGAGGGACCCGGTAACCCCGCCCCCAGGTAGTGGGGCACGTTGCCACCGTTGGAGCCACTTAGGCCAGATTGCTTCAGTAAATCTTCAGCGTATGTCAGGTGAGGGAGACGGAGCTCTGGGCCCGCAGCAGCATACTATCAGCCACAACTATCAGCCAATCAGCCACAACTATCAACCATAACTATCAGCCAATCAGCCATAACTATCAGCCAATCAGCCATAACTATCAGCCAATCAGCCAATCAGCCACAACTATCAGCCAATCAGCCATAACTATCAGCCAATCAGCCATAACTATCAGCCAGGCAAGAGAACAACGTGAAAAAGCGAGAAGAAGAGGGAAATATTGGGGGGGGGGGGGTGATAGTCTGTGTGCTCGTGGCGTTCACACCCACAGGGGCGGTTTTCACCTACAAGAGGGTCATCACAGACGGTAGCGTGGCCACACCCCCGTATCACCGAGGCTTCGTCATCACACGTCATCACAGACGGTAGCGTGGCCACACTCCCGTGTCACCGCGGGTTCCACTACTGTCATGAATGACGTTCCGATTCATTTTTCTCGCACGGCTGATGACATAATGAAATTAATCGTCAAACGGGTCTTTCAGGAGCCATTAGCGGTTCGTAGCGATGCAGCGATACTCGATAGCATTCAGCTCAGCTGATTAAATGATTCGATGGAGAGAGTTGTCAATCTTAAAAGGTTTAATGGTCCCCAGGCTGCAGCCTCGCCACGCTGTAATGGAGCCATGAATAAGAAACATCTCCTGACTCCTCTCTGATAATACGCTGCACGCTGTACAACTGTACATATAAGTACAACTGTACATACAGTTGTACATACATTTACAGTTAGATCTTAAGTTCAAAACAATCTACTATCTAAACAAAATGTGACAGAATGTATATGACGAGTTTCCTGTCTCACATCAAAGCTGACATCAGGTTCTCTTAACCTTTGAACCCCTCCCTTTGGCAGGGGGCGTGTCCCCGTCCCACCCCTGCTCTGCACTACATTACCAGGGGGCATGTCCCCGCCCCACCCCTGCTCTGCACTACATTACCAGGGGGCGTGTCCCCACCCCACCCCTGCTCTGCACTACATTATCAGGGGGCGTGTCTCCGCCCCCCCCCTGCTCTGCACTACATTACCAGGGGGCGTGTCCCCGCCCCACCCCTGCTCTGCACTACATTACCAGGGGGTGTGTCCCCGTCCACACTCCTTCTAATACACACTAACCATGTGTCCATATACTGGTACACGGTTCTGTCTGTGAATAGGAGATTTAACATGCGTTGTTCGTCTGTAGGCCTACTTGTGT
>OOFB01032205.1:13852-26007 GCA_900323305.1 Trachyrincus murrayi | reverse complement strand
TATCTCTTCAACAGCAACCATGCTCATGCTTTTCCGGTCCTTTTTTTTTTTTTTTTAATGGCTGTTAAGAAGCTTGTGCTGCTGGTGAATTTTTTTCATCCACCAGCCACAGTAGCTGGAGACCGAAAAAGTTTACTTCAGGCCCTAGCGCTGAGGCAGGTTTGCTTCTGCATTACTGACATCTTCTGGATTAATTTGGCCACTCTCTCCCTAAATTCTAATTAATAACCGTGTTTTACACAACAAAATAAACAATCTCAAATTAATCTGCCAATTAATCGTCTTATTAATTAGGTGCTAATTCTCCTGTCAGGTGCCATTATACCACTGCAGAAGAAGAGGCCGCAACAAGATGAGTAATTAAAAGAGCACCAGTCAAACCTCAAATGAAGGAAACGCAAGCTTGGTGACAGAGAGCACGCTGGACAATGTAAATGGAGAGTTTAATATAATAACTAATATTACAGCTATGTGCTCTTGGAAGAGTTCTGGCAACAGCCCTGTGTGCATACCACCGGAAGCTTGAGTGACATTTAAGTCACATGATTTCTGTACCATTTATTCGCTGAATCTATTGCACTTAGTCGCATTTACCTTTTACCGATACACCAACTTTTCCACCTTCCTCAAATGTCCGATATTTTGAGATTTGTAAAAGAAAATTGGCATTTCCACTTTTTTTATGCACAAATTGAAAAATGCGCATAGAAACAGATGAATGGAAACTCACCTGTCTCCCTCTCTCTGTCTGTCTCTCTCTCTCTCCCTCTCTCTGTCTCTCAGCTCGTAAGAGGCTGGACCATGCCGACCAGAACGGGGGCTGTGATAGAGAGGGCAGCAGCATGGGTAGTCGCTCCAGTTCTTCAGGTACTACTACTTCCTGCTTCTTTGCCTACTTCCTGTTAACCCTAACCAGGAAGTTCACACACCCGCCCTCAAGTCAAGTCAAGATGGATTCATGACAGGATTTTCATGTTTTGTTTTGTTTTTAAAATGCTTACTCAACTGATTTCATCAGCCAATTTACAGCAGCACACTTCAAACTCATTTTCTTATTTTTATTATTTGTAAGCAGTTTCCTGATTTTTGTTATTTATGGGTTTGCTTTCCAGGGAATCGTTGCCGTCCTCGAGAAAATGGTTAGTCTAAAACCCAATGGAGCTGACTAGACATACGACAGTTTAGATGCTGTTGTCTTTCTCGTCATTCATCTGTGTCACCAAGTGTTTACCTACCAAGAGAGGGAAAGCTAGTTAGGCGTTAGGAATTTAATTCCAAATATATTCAACGTAAATATATGTTACATTTTGTTTATTTCGGATACAAGTCAAGTTATCCTGTAGAAGAGATACAATTAATTAATCATTTAAATTCACAATACAATTGGAGAAATGCTACAATATGCAAGATTTCCTATTTCAAGCTAGCCTTGTCTAAACTTTTAAAATAAACAGCTCTGCACCTCCCCCCTCTTCCTGTTCTCTCTAAGGCCCCTCCAAGCATGTTTTTGATTGGCTATGAGGTTGAAAGTCACGTTAATTAATTTTATAACATCCACGGGTACGTGGATGTGCTGTTGATTGGCTGTGATTGGCCAGAAAAAGAGACCCCGCTGAAACATCCTAGAATAGGATTTCTCTGATTTATCTGCAGAAACGGGGCAATGAACCTAGGTCACTGTAGCCTTCTAATTAGTGTCTCCACTAAATGTAAATAAAAACAAAAAAATATTGCATATTGTAGCTAAACGTAAAAGTAACTAATAGTTGACTTTTCGCCTTGATCGTCCCAGTATTCATAACTCCAACCCCACTAATATTGACTTTAACTTGGAAAGTACAATACTAGGGACAGCACCCTCTCTGGTGAAACACTGGTTATTGTAATAGCTCTTTCTGATTGGCAGAAATTGGCTGTTATGTCGTTAACTATGCAAGTGACGTCACACTGCACTAATTGTGTTTGCTTCTATATTTGGTGCTGTCTCTTGGGTTTATTTTTGCGTTGCTCTACTTAGAGCTAGTCTTTATTTAGTGTATATATGTAGTTCGATTAGACATTGGGTGGATATAGCAGGGTGGAGGAGGGGCTGTCTTGTTTCTGACTGGTGTTTTTGGGTTCTGATTGGCCCGGGCCAGTAGTGGCTGGGTTCTGATTGGCTTGGGCTCATGGCTGTCATGGTTTCCGGGTTGTCTTTCTTTAGGTTTGGGTTTTATTGGGATCCGATGCAGCACTATTCTTTACTCTTTTCCCTGGTCATTATTTATTTACTTCATATTTCCGTTATTTATTTAGCACATATCAACTGGCATCCATTGATGAATGAATTGTAAATTCATTATTCATAATTGTCATTTATTATATATATGTCATTATTCAAAGCGTCTCATAATACTGTGAGTGCATGCATTCCTAGCATGGGTGGCCCCAGTGGGAGGTATTGTTGAAGACTGAAAATTTCAAATTTAAATGTAAATCGGTATCTATATTTTAAGATTTATTTTCGTGTAGTTTTTACTCTTATTTAATAAATGTTTCATCTCTTTTTAATTTCTACTATTGTCCTGTACTTTCTTAGTCTCGTGAGATCATCCAGATGGTCTTGCGATGTCCAAAAAACTCCAGCCAATCAGAGTGATGCGCTTGTTCTCTTCACTCTTGCCGAATCTGGTTGGAAGTAAAGCAAAAAAAGCCTTCTAATTTCTGTTTATCTTTTAACATCGTTATTCAGTCTATTTCAGATTAAACCGTTTTGATTGCTCCGTTGATTGCTACACTTCCCTGGGGCGCCACCATTGCTTTTTTCATGACCACTTGTCATGAACTGAAACTCCCTCCCCTGAGCGCTGATTGGTCCCATCATGTTTTAATTTCTGGAAGAGGCTTTCAACGGGCTCGAGGCCAGACTGATCTGCAGAGAGAAACAGAACGTGAACTCAGAGATCAGGATGGTCCCACGAGGCTAATACTTTCTGACACCCCAATTTCCAGTCTGGGATTAATAAAGTGCCGTCTTATCTCATCGTTAACGAAACGTCTCTTCCTCTCCGGCACTCCGTCAGGTTCCCTGAACACGCGCCCTGGCGGCGGTACCGGCAGCAGCGGTGGAGTTAGTGGTGGAGGCAGCGCGGAGGACCGCTCCCCGGAGAGCCAGCAGCACCTCCAGACCCCGTCAGTGATGGTGGTGGACAGCTACCCCGAGGTGGACAAGACCCTCCTGGTGGAGCGCATCGTCCGGCTGCAGAAGGCCCTGGCCCGCAAGCAGGAGAAGATGGAGTTCATGGAGGACCACATCAAACAGCTGGTGGAGGAGATCCGCAAGAAGACCAAGTGAGTTGAGGAGGAGGAGGAGGTGATGAGAAGGAGTGATGAGGAGGTGATGAGGAGGAGGGGGACGAGGTGATGGAGGAGGTGATGAAGGCAATGGGCAACCTTTTAAGGAGGAGGAGAGGAGGTGATGGAGGCAGTGAGGTTAACCTTCAGGGAGCAGGAGGAGGTGATGATGACTGTTAGAGGAAGGTGCTTTTGAGGGAGGAGGGGGTAGAGAAGGAGGCTGTGCTGCTCTTGGCTGTTCTCTAGACAGACCAGCGTTCGTCATGAACTGCTGACGGACGGTTGAAAGGTCGACCATAAGGGACCTGCAGTCGGAACCAGGGAGCAGCAACACTCGATGCATTTGTTACTCCGACCCCCGAGCAAGGACTGCAGTCTCATTCACAAATATGCAAATGTATGCTAATACGCCACTCATTAGCTCAGTAGCAACATAGATAGTCTAGTGTTCAGGGAGTTTGTATCCCAAGGTCTCTCTAAAGTTACTGGGTTCGATCTCCAATGTACACAGTCTACCTGTAGGCGTCCATGAGCGAGATGCCCTCCTAACCTCCACCGCCAGTCGCTTTAAATGAAAGAGGCTAAATGGTTGTGATGGGGATGAAATCCTCTCGCTGACAATTGGTTTCTGTCTGCAACACTACAGTTCAGATCCATCTCCCTCTGAGGGCCAGTAGAACCAGCTCTCTCTGTCCGGGACTGGTCTCATCTGGTCTCATCTGGTTTTACCGAAAATGGTGTACAGGGATCATCTGCTTTGGCAGTTTAATAGGAATTAAAGAGGCTTTTAATTCAAGCGTGTATCAGTTAAATCTGTGCTGCCAACACACACGCTCTCTCTCTCTCACACACACACACACACACACACACACACACACACACACACAGGTTGGGGGGGGGGGGCGGGGACTTGCTGCGTCGAGGTTCCAGCGGTAACGCCACGCCCATCATATTAATGACCCCCGGGCATCGTAATCACCTTGTGACCGGGACTGCAGAGGACCAGGGAGAAGCAATGGAGCAAAGAGGACATTTATTACAATTATTTGTCAGTTTGAAAAAAAATAAGTGCTTTGTCGCAGTCCTTTCACACTGTCGAATGTGTCCGGATGGATTCCCTCCTTTTTTAAGCATTACAGAGGATACACCAGTGTGCACTGAAACAGTCTGAACAGTCATCGGAAAGCATGCGACTTTTACTTTACTTTCACTCTACATTCGTCACAATTCTGCGCTCGCTGGCGGGAGTCACTCTGTGAATACAAACATGAAAGACAGCTGCGATAGAGGTTGTCAGTGGAGGGACAGTGATGAAATCTGATTCAGTGAAGCCATTCATGTCACGATCCCACCACTCCTGGCTCCAACTCCACAACCACACACACCTCCATACAGAAGTATCATCCACACACACACCTCCGTACAGAAGTAGCAGCCATTGCGCCACAAAAGGCCATAATTAAAAATGTGTCTCTCTTTCTCCTCGTCCTCGAAACCGTAAACGCTGACTTCACTGGCCTCCATGTTTACGTCCCTACTACGTCACACACGTGCTGCATGTGACGTCTTTTTTATTGTTCTTGTGCGCACGCGGGTCCGTTCACAACAAATCTGATATTGGCCACATTTAAAAAATAACGTGAACATCCGAGCTCGGATCCCAGCGTTACATCCGAATCGAGCGCTGAGGCTTGCAGTGTGAACAAAGTCCCGCTGGATAAAAGCGTCTGCTAAATAACCTGGCAGTTGGACGGAGATCTCCCGACGACTGATGCTCTGCAGCGTCTTTAAACATTAGTCTGGTGAACACGCTGTCCTTATTCTCTTACTTTTCCATTTCCATTAGTTGTAAATGAACCCCCCCCCCCCCAACACACATAGAAGAAGCACCACCTCCCTTTGTGGTGCTTACTGGTCTTACTGCTTTCATAGGCCTTGACCTCAAGGCCGCATGCTTGATATAATCCTGGACTGTGTACGGTCTAGCCTCTGCTACTCAGGGTAAGGAAGGTGACCTAAACATCCACCACCACCACCACCAGTCCTCGCATGCTTCTCATTGCAACGCTCAGCTTCACCTTGTTTATTTTACTTTGTATTTGTTTAACCAAACACTGTTTCAACGGAGCTGGGGTCTCACTGGGACCCCGACAACAAGTGTAGTATGAGGTAAGTGTCGCTCTGTCTTCCGTCTGTGCGGCTGGTTGAAGTGGCTTCAGTATACTTCCTGCCACGCGCAAATTAAACGGCTGTAAAACCGACGGTCTGTAGTTGACCGCCGTGGCTTACAGACCGACATGCTTGTGGATCTATCCGCTTATCGGAGGTCCCCGCCACACGAGGGTGCTAGCAAGATCGTGGGAATCGAAAACAACAAACAAGGCGGTTAAAAAAAGACAAAGAACATATCTGCTTTTTCGATGCGATGCGACAGATTATCGGCTACAGGACAAATTAGTTGTTTTTGCCATTGAAACTAAATAGCCTTTTTAATACTGTTTAAAACTGTCACAGAGAGCTAGTCGGCCACTCGCAAGTAACCAGTAGCACGTAGCCAAAAACACCCTCTTTGGCTTCCGTTTGCACGTGAAGTATACTGAGGCCTTTAGTGTGATAGCGACTTCCTCCTCAGCGGTGACATAGCTAGCTGTCATATTCTGCTTTGCTTCCCTGGATTTAGTCCATTTAGTATTGTTTTTATTTTGAAGTCAAATAGACGTAGCTGTATTGTATGCAGGGGTGGGGCTTTTGTTTTGAAATGCAAAGACCTGGCAGGATTTTGAAGCATGAGTCTTTCCTCCCCGTTTCTTGGTAATTAGATGTTTTATGACGTCCGTCCTATACGGTGCGCCCTTGCCTACGTATATCTTCTAATGTTGCTTTGCACGGATGCACAGTGGGCGACCAAAGGATTTAAGAGTAATGCATTAATGCATGGTGGTCGGCTCCTTCGCTTCTTACCACTGCTGCTGCAACAGTCCACCGCATGCTAAAGACTCTTTTTAAAGTAACACTGATTGGTTTGTGAGGAGGAGACTAGCATGAACGCAGGCTCTGCTATGCTGCTTTTCTCCTCCCATATCTACTTTGATTGAAAAGGGAGGTGAACTTATGAGTCGTTGCTGAAGGAGAGTGTGGGGGGGGGTGGGGGATATGGGGGTGATTGAGATTCATTCAAGCTCAAGCCCTTTGTTGTCACAAAAACACAAGCCATGATATTCACCCTTTAATGTTATGCAAAACTGCACATCTTAACCTAACCTAACATGTACACACGGAAACATAAAACCTATTTTAACATCACATTCCTCTTATTACAGTGGCCTCTATTATTATTATTATTATCATTATTATTATTAATGTGATAATGATATTAATGTTGTTGTCACGTTCGCTAACTCAAGTCTAACTGAATGTCAGCTTATCGCGGTCCGGCGTGAAAATTCAACTGAGCTTGAGTCTGCTTGTCACCGCAGTATGAGCTGCTAGTGTTGGTCTGCTGAGCTGATAACCCTCAGCTCTGCGACACACGCCCAGCCATCAGCTCAGCTCCCTGGGCTGGGGAGACGCTGGCTCCCTGACCATGTGGTTCTCATTTGATTTGAATACACTCACACATGTGTGTACACATGCACGCACACGCATAGCTTCACTCGTCACTTTTTATACACACACCTTTTGACATGTATGTATGTATAGTCACTTTAACATACTCACACACACACACACTGACATTTATTTCGCCGTTATTTATCCAGGGAAGGTTGACTGAGCACTGCTAGGACGCCCTGCAACACATTACAAATAAAACTAACAATATGATCCTAATAAACACACAAGAAAAACACGTGAGCACATATAACAATGATAATATTTATATTCTATATATATATATATATATATAAATGCAAATAAAAAGAATCCAATAAAATACAAATTAAATACAATTAAAATAAATAAATGTATTAATTTAAAAAAACGATGTATATTCCTCACACTCACACTGCGTCTGTCTCTGCCCCTCCAGGATCCTCCAGAGCTATGTGTTGAGGGAGGAGTCTGGGGCCCTGTCCTCGGAGGCGTCCGACAACAACAAGGTGGCCCTGGGCCGGCGTGGGGGCATCATGGCCTCCCTGTACACCTCCCACCCCGCCGACGCTGGCCTGACCCTGGACCTCTCGCTGGAGATCAACAGGAAGCTGCAGGCCGTGCTGGAGGACACACTGCTCAAGAACATCACGCTGAAGGTGAGACACGCACACACACACACACACACACACACACACACAGGTAGAGACGAAACACACACACACACACACACACAGGTAGAGACGAAACACACACACAGAGCCTTGCTGTGTCAGAACCTCTGGGCTCAGGTGCCATCTCTTCTGGTTCTCTCCTACCATGGCTCAAGCACCCCCCCCCCCCTCCTGATTCAGCCAGTGGATTGGAGGAGGAACAGTGGGGGTCCATTCTGGAAAGCTCAGCCACTCGCTCTGTAATTACAAATCATGGAACTGTATGGAACTGTACACGTACAGCACGCTTTTCGCTATGCGAAAAAGCGACACTAATTTAATTAGCATCAAGGCTGATTTTTGACAGCTCTAGTCTCCGAATAAATCAGTTTAACCAATCACAATCCGGTCTGCCCTCCCTCGTTGTCACCTCATCGCCGTCTCCATGGTCACGATACGTGCACTTATTATTAACAGTCATCTTGATGCATCTATGAATAAATCATAGACCCATTATCATCGCTACATTTGTTTCATTTTTGATACCAACTTTCTCCAAAAGAGTGATATTTTTAGTTATTGTGTACTTCCTTCATGTCGCACTCGCAAAAGGAAAGAGCCGCTGTTCTAAATATATCGTCAAAAGAAACAGTCACTTTCAAGTCTTTTGTTTCACTGGCACAAAGCTTTCTTGGACAAATGTAAATGTATTTATTGGATCTTTCGCTCTTTTGTGCTGTTTATTCGTTGCACGTCTGATCTTAAAGGACCTTAAAGGAAAGCCAAACCCTAAAGCAACTTATTTGAGATGAAAGGTGATGTAGTGGGTTACATCGTAGTGCTATGGATTAATCCTGAACGTAAATGCACAAGGTTTTAAACATGTAGGATAAGATGTAAACATGGACCTGTTATTGGCTGTTGGGTTACCAGGTAACATCAATCAATCAGTCTGGCTTCACCCCACCCAAACCTGATTGTAGCGTATGGCAGGCCTTGGGCAAGAGATAGGTCTACCAGAAGTGGGCCAGAAGGCTGTTTTTAAATAGTGGGCGGGGCTAGGTCAAAGACGGTGTTTGATGTTCCTTTAAGACTTTAAAGGTGCTATATGTCAAAAATGTACTGTACTAAATCATAGAATGACCATGATACGCATCAGAAGATTGAGGAAACATGCTAAGTTAGTGTTCTCCGACAACAACGCTACAGCCAGTATGTTCTCCTTTGAAATTTCCACGCCGGGCCAGAACATCTGTTTTTGTTTTGGTCTGTGTGTTTACTATTCTCTGAGTACCCCGGGTTGCCAGATATGAAACAAATTGGCACACAAACACAGCGTGCTGCAGCCATGGAAGCAAGCAAACGAATTGGATCAACTGAGATTGTACTTGATTCTACCTGACCTAAAAAGCCTCGTTCTCTTTCGAAAATGCTCCATGACCAGAGCTACCGTGCTAAGACAGCTTAGAGCCCAGAAGGATTATATTTATGTTTATTTGCAAACAAGAAATACATTTTAAACATCACTTGTCATTGTCAAAATACAATAATTGCGCTTGTCTCAAAATATAATCTTGCACTCGTGTTCGTTTAGTGTCCTCAACCTGGCAACACGCGTGAGCCCTCAACCTGGCAACACGTGAGCTTCCAGTCCGGGTAGGAGGCGGTGGGCAGAGACAAGAGCCTACATGCCGACTGCGGACATTAGGGATTGAACCCAGTACCTTTCGGCTGGAAGTCGAACACGCTACAGTAATAATCTATCTAGCACATTTAAATACTTAATAACTAAGTGCTTCACATCTCACACAGTGGATAAACAAGAGCTTCCCTTTATAGCTTCCAACCTCTGGTGGCATTTTCCTTAGTTTTTACCAGATAGGTCTCCTGGCGGCCACTAGCAACATTCATTAGCATCTGTGCTGGCGAAGTTATGATGAAATATCACAGCATCGGAGAGCAATGAGCCTATATTGAACTGTGTGTTAATACCCTCTGTGTTCTGCCTTGTTCACAGGAGAACCTCCAGACATTGGGGGCGGAGATCGAGCGACTGATTAATCGCCAGAGAGACACTGAATCCACCATCCGGGGGAAGTGACATCATCGCGTCACAGGAAGAAGCAAATGAAGGACCACAGGAACTAACTCTAGGGTTTCAAAATTCTAAATCTTTTTTTTTTTATCAGGCTAGCGTTGAACTCTTAACTCTGGAATCCGCAAGGCATAAACGTGAGCAACTTTGAATGTTAGCGCTCGTGGCACCCATTTGTCCAATGGGATGTTTTGATTTACTTGAACTGTCACTCTTCCATCCACATAGCTCCATCTATCCCCGCCCCCTTTCTAACCAATCATATTGATTTCAGCTGATTCCCAGTGTATTTAACCCTATCCAACGCACGGCTAGCTAAGGCTAGCTCTTCTGGGAGTGTATGCTTCCAGTCCTTCCTAGAAATGGTCAAAACTCCACCAATGAAATCTTCCCATAAAACACAAGAACAATGTACATTTTAAAAGTTGTGTCTCCATCTAAGTGTAAATTCCATCGACTGAACGTCATCTGAACTCGGGAGTGAATCGATGATGAAGACGATGCCATCATTTGGCCATATTATTGTTATTATTTATTCCTCTCCTGCTGCCAAACAACGCCACAAGTATTTCTGAAGCTCCACGTCTACTTGGACTGAATCTAAAATACTTTGAAGCAACAAAAAAATATGCACTCCCAGATGCCCATTTGTCACTCCGGTAATCATTTGGGTCTGAAAAAAAATTGACGTTTCTGCCCAGGGTCTTAAAGCCCGTCGGTTTGATGCCGCTGGTAGATTTAAGTGACATTGGGGGTTGTCCCTGACTGTGTGTGTTGTCCAAGCAGCCAATAGCACTGTGCTGTCAGTGTCAGAAAAATTCCTTTCTATGGCAGAAATGATTAATCCAAGGTCTGAATGTGGTTCTGGTCTTCAGTAGGTCCATTTTGAATGTTATTTAATTTATTTAGTGACTTTTATTTTAAGTTAGGTTGGAATATATTTTTTTAGGCGTTTAATTTTTTTTCATTTATGAATCATGTATGATTTTTTTTGGGGGGGCTATATCTGCTCATTGAGATTTATTTTATTTTAAACAAGTTTATTCTTATATTTCATCATAACAAGCCTGTATATATCCAACTCATCTTTGGGCATTATTCTCATAAATTATCATCCACATACAAAATACAACAGAATCTAATCGCTCAACCCTTCTCCGCCACCGTTGGTGACAACATTAGCATCTTTCATTTAAAAACCATTAGCGTTTTTTATTAGCTTTATTTAAAAACCCATAGACATTGCTAGCTGCTAACTTTGTCGACCCTTTTTGTTCCCCAGACTGCCTGTGCCAAGAGTCGCAAGCTAAAAAACAACCCCACGCACACGCCGTGATAGACTTGTTGTTTTAGTGTACTTCTCCCCATGACATCCCCATGCCGTAGCCTTAGTGAATTTAGCGTTGGAGGATTAAAGAGGCACAGCAGCTGCTGGGGACAGCCAATGGAATGTTACCAGGGAAAAAGTGCAATGCCTTTGCTTTAATTGTTTTTCTTTCCTTTTCTTGCCCCATTTTGTTGTGAATGAATCTGTAAGCCGTAATTATTTTTTGTCCATGTGGCGTGTGTGCATGTACGGTATGTATACATTGCTGTGGGGGCGCATTGTCGCGAGCTAGCCTGGACGGGACTGTTAGCATCTGGTATCTGTGTACAGTGCTGTTGTGAGCGATAGCATGAACGTGAGCTAGCCTGGATGGGTCCATTAGCATGTGTTAGCCGCCAGGGACCCGGGCCCCTGAGGTCGGCCCCGAGGTCGTCGTGGTTCCGATGGCGTGAACAACATTTACATTTAGGCGGGGAGGTCTAAATTGTAATGTACACGCATATACAGATGTACACACACACTTACCTACAGTTGTGTGAATCCACGTGCACATACACAGACCCACACCGTGTATGATTTGCTTTCCGTCCCGTGGTCAGGTATGTGTTTATTATGCAGTTCACGTATGGAAGCTCCGCCCCCTGCTGATTGCACAGCAGGGGGCTCTTAAAGGGTTCTTAATTGGTGTTTCCCTACTCGGCCCAGGGGGGAAGGAGCCTTTCTGCTGGGTTGGGATGTCTTGATTACGAGGAATCCCGCACTCCTGAAGGGTTTAAAATGTGCTTGCGTTAAACACTCGCCTATGTATGTCACCTCTCATTGATCAAATAAAAACGGTCAAGAAATTGGAAATCTATCGAGACCATCAAATGTATTTTGAGAAGAATTCGTTCAACAGCATTCAAAGGCCAAGCTGTGGTCTATACATTTGGTATATATATTATATGATATATAATATATATATTATTTATATAATATATATTATATGATGTATAATATTTATTATTTATATAATATATATTATATGATATATATATATATATATATATATATATATATATATATATTATATATATATATATATATATAATATAATATATATATATATATATATATATATATATATATATAGAGGAAAGAATGTATATATATATAGCCA